>SJYC01014863.1:0-66039 GCA_006408675.1 Madoqua kirkii
CTGGTTCCAAATAGGAAAAGGAGTTCGTCAAGGCTGTATATTGTCACCCTGCTTATTTAACTTCTATGCAGAGTACATCATGAGAAACGCTGGACTGGAAGAAGCACAAGCTGGAATCAAGACTGCCGGGAGAAAAATCAATAATCTCAGATATGCAGATGACACCACCCTTATGGCAGAAAGTGAAGAGGAACTAAAACGCCTCTTGATGAAAGTGAAAGAGGAGAGTGAAAAAGATGGCTTAAAGCTCAAAATTGAGAAAACGAAGATCATGGCATCCGGTCCTATCACTTCATGGGAAATAGATAGGGAAACAGTGGAAACAGTGTCAGACTTTACTTTTTTGGGCTCCAAAAACCACTGCAGATGGTGACTGAAGCCATGAAATTAAAAGATACTTACTCCTTGGAAGAAAAGTTTTGAGCAACCTAGATAGCATATTCAAAAGCAGAGACACTACTTTGCTGACTAAGGTCTGTCTAGTCAAGGCTATGGTCTTTCCTGTGGTCATGTATGGATGTGAGAATTGGACTGTGAAGAAAGCTGACTGCCGAAGAATTGATGCTTTTGAACTGTGGTGTTGGAGAAGACTCTTGAGAGTCACTTGGACTGCAAGGAGATCCAACCAGTCCATTCTGAAGCAGATCAGCCCTGGGATTTCTTTGGAAGGAATGATGCTAAAGCTGAAGCTCCAGTACTTTGGCCACCTCATGCGAAGAGTTGACTCACTGGAAAAGACTCTTATGCTGGGCGGGATTGGGGGCAGGTGGAAAAGTGGACAATGGAGGATGAGATGGCTGGATGGCATCACTGACTCGATAGACGTGAGTTTGAGTGAACTCCAGGAGTTGGTGATGGACAGGGAGGCCTGGCATGCTATAGTTCACGGGGTTGCAAAGTGTGGGACAGGACTGAGCAAGGGAACTGAACTGAAAAGCTTAGGTGCTCCCCTCAGGGCATTCTGCCTGGGGGGCGCAATGCAGTGAAAGCCTCTGCTAACTGGGAGCCTTTAGGAGTGGGCGTGAGAGGGCAATCTATTTAAATGCTGGCATGTGATGCGAGGGGAAAAGCCAAACCTAGGTCTAGATCCTGGACTGCAGCTGCTGGGGACAGGGGTGGGGAGGCAGGAACTCCCAGAGGATAGATGCTGTGGAGGCAGCTGGAGAGAGGCACACAGCTGGCTGCAGAGGCCGTTTCCCCAGTTAGTGGGGCAAACTCAACAAGGGTAGAAAGACCTTGGTTTGAGCGGCAATGTCAACACAAGTCACTGTGTGATGTTGGAACAGCTGCTTTATATCCATGAACCTCATCGACTCACTTGTAAAATGGAGATAAAAGTAGATGCCCCACTGGATAACTGAGGGGATCGGAGACATAAGCGCATGAGTGAACTGATGCTTGTTCACATCACTGACTGCATACGCAGCACGAGGGAAGCTGGGCATCACCCCCTGGCTTTGACTTCCTTAGCTGCAAATGGGGGGCATGGTTCTACATACCCTCAAGGGGCTGTTTAGGAAAAGTGGTCCTCAAACTCTAACATCCATCAGAAGCCCTGGAGGGTTTGCTAACACAGAGTGTGGCGTCCCTCCTCCCCAAGTTTCTCATTCAGGAGGTTCTGTAGGAGCCCGAGGATTCCCCACATCCAGGTGATGCCAACACTGGCGGTCCAGGGACCCCACCTCAAGGACCACTCTGCCTAAAGCTCCCTGAGCTAAAGCTCACTGGCTAAACAGTCCACAGATGTTAGCTGTGATTCTGTCGGGAGAGGAGAGGTGTCCACAGAATCTGTTTCCGACTTTCTCTGAGGAGGACCACCACTCCCCTCACTTCTACAGAAGAAGGAGAGGCAGAGCTCCGCCCACAGCTACCCCAGTCTCCCACAGCCTTGGGACTGATGCCTCGCCCAGGATGAGGAAAAGGCAGAGGGAGGAGAACAGGGACGCAGGCTTCTCTTGCACGAAAGGAAAGCCCTGGAAGTCAGAAGAGCCAGAGGGTGGCCCTAGTTCTTCCTCTGGCCAGCTGGGTGATCTTGGGCAAGTGACTTAACCTCTCTGGTCTCCAGTGACTCCTTTATAAAAAGAGGGATTCAGAAGCCCCCAGCTAGGCCAGTGTGCCAGCTCGGAAACAGGTGCCCCAGCCCTGATCAAGCCTTCCGCTGAGGCAGCCCCAGCAGATGCTTGAACTGCAACCTCAGGGGAGACCTGGAGCCACAACCCCCCACTAAGCTGCTCCCAGATTCCCACTTTTCAGAGACTATGAGATAATAAAATACATGTGGCATGAAACTGTTACATTTTGGGAATAAGTTGCCCCGAAGCAATAAATCTTATACTCAAGGGAGGCATCTGAAAGGCCACACTTAAGAGCTTGGGTCCCTGAAAATCACTACAGAAAAAAAGTCCTACTAGGTACATTCCAGTGGGCTTCCCAGGTGGCGCTAGTGATAAAGAGCCTGCCTGCCAATGCAGGAGATCCACCAGACTCGGGTTCAATTCCTGAGTCAGGAAGATCCCTGAGAGGAGGAAATGGCAACCCATTCTAGTCTTCTTGCCTGGTAAATCCCACGGATAGAGGAGCCTGGCGGTCTATAGTCCGTGGAGTGGCAGACTGGGATGTGATTGAAGCGGCTTCATATGGAGGTACCTTCTAGTACAAGGTTCCCTAGTTCAACAGTGCGACATTCAGGGGAAAATATTTTAGCAGATTTATGTCCTTGAAGAAGCCTCAAAGACAACATATGAAGCAAATGAAATGTGAATCCAAAGGCTGTACAAGTATCTTCCAATAGTGACATGGTGTATGAAAAGATGTCAGAGAAACCCCTTCACTGTGGGGTAATTATAGAAAGACCCTGAAGATGAAGTAAAAACAAAAAGATCTAAATTCTTTTAGGCTTGTTAGGGACCCAGAAAATGCAGGTAAGAGGTGTCAAGGTTTATAAACATAAAACCTAAAGCAAAATCTCAACTCCTACTGAGCTGACAAATGCAATCACAATCTGGCAGGCACCGTGAAACAACCCCACTTCTTTTTAAAGTACAGTCAGGTCTTTGCTTAGACCACAGAGGGATGAGTACCCTCATAGGGCTGCGACAGCCCCCAAGCTGAAAGGTGACCCCCACATCATTCATGCCTGTCACCCAGAAGCCTTCTGAGATGAGGCACCTGCCAGGCAGAGAATAAGGACTGCAGCTCTGAGCTGATGGAGCACAGGTCCCAGCAGCTCTAATTCACAGTGTTCAGCACAGTGGTTCAAAGTACAGGCTCTAGGAAGCAAACTGCCTAGGTTTAAATGTGAGCTCCACCTCTTCCTGGCAGTATGACATTGCCATAATTATTTAACTTTTCTCAGTGGTAGCTTTCTACTCTATAAAAAGAAGAATGTATGCTATGTAGATTAACTGAGATATTTCATGTAAGTTTTAGCATGCTGTTTCTGACATTGCAGGACTCAATGCATGTTCACTTTTGTTATTATCACATTGCTATTATAATTTTGAATACAGTTCAAAGCATGGGATAGAAGGAAAGAGAAGTTCCTTGAGGGGTGTTGTGACATCAGCCATTACCATTCACCTCACTTTCCACAATGATAATATCAGTTGTTGCTGCTTCAGTTCTTTGACATTCTTTCCATTCAGAGATGGGGTGTATGCCCTTCTCCCTTCAAAGCGGGTGGGATATTGTAACTGTTTCAACCAACACACTATACTACGGACAAAAGCGACACCGTGTGACTTTTGAGGCCAGGTCATTAAAGTGTTTCTGTTCTGCCTTGCTCACCGGAATAGCTGCCACGGAAGCAGCTGGCCATCCTGGAGCTGCCATGGTGTGAGAAAGCCCAAACCAGCCATGGAGAGAGACCACACAGAAGGCCCCAAACCCGCAACAGCAAAGACAGACCCCAGGCCAATGCCCACAGCGCCAGCCCTTGCCGTTCCTGCTCCAGCCACCAACTCACGGCGCGAGCCCTTCCACCCCCCAAATCGCTTAGCTACGCCCTTCTCAGATCCCTCACCCACAGGCACCATGAGAGCTAGCAAAATGACTGGTGTTGTTTTAAGCCATTCTGTTTTAGGTGATCTCTTAGGCAGCAGTTGGGAACTGGAAGATTCATAATAAGCATATGTGACACCCAGCCAGGGTTACTTTCCCACCTGCTATCTTGTTTTATCCTCACAAATGCACAGGGAAGAACACATGATTATTCTCATTTCGTAATAATAAAATAGACTCCAAGAGAGTAACTGAACTGCCCCAGGTCACGTGGCTAGTGAGTGGCAAAGTAAAGATTTCTGGTTAGACATTCTGACTCCAGTTTACAGTTTTTGTGCTGAACCATGGCTGACTCCCAGAATGGACTAGAACCAGAAATTCAAGAAAAATGCACATATCTGTACTAACAGAGGCAGAAGAGGAGATCAAAGAGGATCATTCTGTTCCAAGTCCAGAAGCACAGAGAAACCAGCCCCTCATGGAAGCAGAATTGCCCTGACAACAGAAATATGCAGGAAGAAAATGGGCAGCAGCGACTTGAAGGAGACATCATTAGGGAACCATAAGAGGGCACCAGGCCCCGGTTTCTATCACCAGCGATCTCAACTGACAGCCCAGGCGTCATTGCAGAAGGGTTTTCAGAAATACTTGTCATAGCCCAGAGAAGTTCCAGTGCCACCAGAGATGATGACAATGTCCCTAGTTACGAGGCCCTGCACGCTGACAGAGTGTCAGGACCAGCTTGAGCACTTGTAACCATAAGCGCTGCCGAAGGAGGAGGATTCTATTTTGACTCCATTGACTGACATTTCTTGTTTGGCTCTATGGAATTTTCCCTAAAATCTTTAAAGATGCCAAGTGACGGAAACAGAAGCAGCATATTGCTAATAGGTCTAAAGCCAGCATCTCAGGGCACGTGTGCCCCTGGAGGAGGCAACATTGAAATAAGATGCCAGCAGACCAGAACTTGCTAATTCATCTGTGGAACCTCTGAACAGAATCCAGGGTTCTCACAGGTGAATTCCACCAAAAAAATAACTAAGAAGTAACATTATCAAGACACACAGAAAGTCTAATAAACAAGCAAGGACTTCTCTGGCACTCCAGTGGCTAAGACTCTGAGCAGGGATGGGTTCAATCCCTGGTCGAGGAACTAAGGTCCCACATGCCATGGGGTGTGCTCAATAAATAAATTTACAAAACCTAATTCTCAGGTGCAAAAGACTAAACAATAAGTTATGGTAGCAACAAGCCCAAGATCTTTATCTCTCAAAGAGCACAGAGATAAAGTGAACCCCATAATTTATTTTAGTTGTTCTTTAAAGCAGTAGTTTCCAAACAGTTTCTACTAGATATCTCAGAATCACTTGGATAGAAAATTTTAATACCTAAATTTTGGGCCCTAGTCTCAGAGATTCTCAATCAGTAGGATGGATGGGTTCCATGAATATGCATGTTTGGTTATGTAATTCTAATGTACAACCCAGTTAACTATTCATTTGACAGAGAATATTCACTGTAACCATAATTTCAGTTCCCTAATAGCCAAGGGCTTCCCCAGTGGCTACTGGCTCAGACAGTAAAGAATCTGCCTGCAATGCAGGCGACCTGGATTTGTTACCTGGGTCTGGAAGATCCCCTGGACAAGGAAATGGCTACCCACTCCAGTATTCTTGTCTGGAGAATTCCATGGACAGAGAAGCCTGGCAGACTACAGTCCATGGGATCATGCAGAGGTGGACATAACTGAGTGACTAACACTTTCACTTTCTAGTAGCCAGACTCCAAAATGTTAACAGAGAATATGGCTTCTTTGAAGAAAAATCTGTTTTCTAGGCTCCCTTGCAGCCAGGTGGCAGCTAAAGGTACCAGCTAAATGAAGTTCTGCCAATGTGATCTAAAAGGGACTGACTGTGAAATTTCTAAGACATATTCCTCTAGCAAGCTGATACTCTCCCCCTTCCTGCTAGGTGGAATGTGACTGACAGAGCTGAAGCTCTACCATGCAATGGCCTTGAGAATGCCGGTCAAGCCAGCTGGGTGACGAGATAAAGAAAGGCTGCACTCCAGATATGAACATCCCTGTACCGACAGCCTCCAGACTTACTATACGTAAACAGAAAAAAGGCGCAAAGTAGCTGTTACTTGGCATTATTTGATAAATCGCAGTGAAATCAACTACTAACACAACTAATGATGCTAAGGTTTGCCTCAAGTTCTATATACATTGTTACCACTGAGACAGTTTGAGGCAAGAACTTGATTTTAATCCATAACATACAAACAAAGAAACCCACATGCAGAAGAGTGATGTAAAGAGCTCAGAGCCTCACCACCATCAAGGTAGGAAGGGAGCCAGATTTGGGCTCCTGTCTCTCACTTTGAAAGCCTTTAAAAAAGTGGGGGTATAACTGTTTTACAATGTTGTGTTGGTTTCTGCTGTATGATAAAGTGAACCAGTTACATGTATACATATAACTCCTCCCTCTTGGATCTTCCTCCCATCCATCAAAAACATGTGTACCCCAACGTTCATCATAGCACTGTTTATAACAGTCAGGATATGAAAGCAACCTGAATGTCCACTGACAGATGAATCGATAAAGATGTGGTACACATACACATTACTGAAATATTATTCAGCCATATAAAGGAATGAAATTGGGTCATCTGAGTCATCTGGGTCATCCACTCTAGGTGGATGGACTTAGAGTCTGTCATACAGAGTGAAGTCAGAAAAACAAGTATTACATATCAAGACATGTATGTGGAATCTAGAAAAATGATGCAGATGAACCTATTTGCAGGGCAGGAATAAAAAGCCAGTGGTTTTTGGCCCACACTATTTGTGGGACACTTGGGGCAGAAGCCCTCTTTAGAAATAGGATGTGTGTATCTCAGGATGCTGAGCAGGAGAAGGAGCCACTGGCCGCCCAGGCAACAGCAGGAGGAGGAGTCCTCTGTTTTGCCCTCTGTTCCATTTGCACCCTCCCCTTTTTTCCCTTTTCCTTTTCTATTTTTCACCTCCTTAATCTTACCCAGTGGTTTAACTCAGTCTGAGTCATAATAATGTAAACACACTCGAGGAAAAGCACTTCCTCCCCCGGGCCAGCCTCCGTTCTAAACTGATGTCATGACCATAACCAGAGAGTACAGAACCTGAAAGAAATCAAACCAGCCTTCACCCAGGCAGGGAAAGACCATTCCCAAGTTAGGGCCCACCCCAGACCAGCTTACATCACGAGCGTTTAACTGTTAAAGTTGCTAAGTGCTCATTTTCAAAGATGTAAAACAGAGATCTTTCATAATAGAGGCCACTGAAAATGGCTGTGGTTGTCATGACCATAACCAGAGAGTACAGAACCTGAAAGAAATCAAACCAGCCTTCACCCAGGCAGGGAAAGACCATTCCCAAGTTAGGGCCCACCCCAGACCAGCTTACATCACGAGCGTTTAACTGTTAAAGTTGCTAAGTGCTCATTTTCAAAGATGTAAAACAGAGATCTTTCATAACAGAGGCCACTGAAAATGGCTGTGGGCGATTAAATGAGATGGGCCTGGCATACAGTCAGTACCTAATTATAGGAAGCAGATCACTAGGCACTTTAACCTAATTCCTGTCTTATGCTCTCCTGAGTGCATACCATGCCTTGCCTAACCCACTGATTCTTCCTAGATGGAAGGAAGAATGAAGAATTCTGCAGTTAACAAATGACTAGCTGGCTCTCTACTCCTCAACAGCGCCCCAAGCAACCTGCCAGGTGGACCATGCAGGCAAGGTAACACTTGGAGGAGTCAGTCACACGAGGGAGAAGGGTGCAGAACCCAACTTCCTGCCTCGATGACTCAATGAGATCCTTCCCTTCTCCCCTTTCCTGTTTCAAACCGGTAGGACTCCCTTGGTGGCCGACTGGTGAAGAGTCGATTTGCCAATACAGGGGACACGCGCTCAGTCCCTGGTGCAGGAAGACTCCACGTGCTGTGGGGCAGCTAAGCCCGTGAGCACGACTACTGACGCCCTCACTTAAAGCCCACGCTCCACCACAAGAGGAGCCACCACAGTGGGGAGCCCGTGTAAACCGGAGAAGCAGCCCTCACCGGTCACGACTCGAGAAGACCCGCACACCGCAATGAGGGCCCAGCACAGCCACAGATACACACATGAACGGACAAATTTCACAGAGTGAAACAAAAATGAAATTCGTTAAGAAAAAAAGTATCATGGCAGAGCACAATCCTCAGAGTTGGTCTTGGATCCCAAGTCCATCTTCTCCCCAGACTGCCAGATTTAGGATTAAAGCATCTTTCCTTTCTATTAATACTTGCCTCTCAAATTACTGACTTTTGAATTGTGAGCAGACAAACCTGAGTTTGGGAACAAACGAAATTTCTCTTTTCGTCCATCATCTCTTCCTGACTTCCCACCTCAGAAGGTAAGAGCCAGAAGAAAGGGAATTTTGTCTCTTTTCCCATCACTGCTATTTCTTACCATAGAACACTGTGAAATCCACAAGAGACTCAACAAATACTTGTTGGATGAATGATGATGATAGCGCAGCCACTTCCCTGCATGGGTTCTCTGGGCTCACCTGATCAACCATCTCACCATGCCCTAAATCCTCTCTTGCTTGACAGAGTCTCGTTTCACATTTTTCCTACCCGCACACATAATCCTCATAGGACATCCTCCATCTACCTTTCTCTGCCTCTCTACCAGCTCATACTTCAACCAGCGTGGAGAATCCTCAAGAAATCTTCTAGTCCTCGGGGGCTCTCCCTGACCACTGCAGTCTAGAATCCCCTCCTCGACCTTGCACAGACCTGAGTCTACATCACTTCATAACTAAGCCCTGTATCTGCTCATGACATACTACACAGTCTCACTGACATCACTAAAAACTCTCTTCACATGAACAGCATCTTATAGTTTGAAAACTCTTTTCTCTTCAGGGAGTTCAAAGTCTAAACATTATGAAAATGTGGTCAGGAAATGGAACAAACAAACACCAGGTAATATCTGTCTGTATCTAACTAAAAATAACAAAAACGACCCACAATTGAAAACACAGTCTGTACCAGACAGTATTTGCGGCTTTCTCTGGCCATCCCACTTCCTTTTCACAATACTGCATGAAACAGGAGTCATTTTCTAAAGTTTATCGAGGAAGCTCATCCGAAGTTCAGAGAGGTTAGGTAACTTGTTCAAGCACTCACAGCAAAAGCCAACAGAGCTGGGAAGTGAACTCGGGCTTCTTTATCTCAAAAGGTCTTGTTCTTAACAAGGAGGGGCTTCTCTGGTGGCTCAGCTGGTAAAGAATCTGCCTGCAATGCAGGAGACCTGGGTTCGATCCCTGGGTTGTAAAGATCCCCTGGATAATGGCATGGCAACCCACCCTAGTATTCTTGGCTGGAGAATCCCATGGACAGAGAAGCCTGGAGGGCTGCAGTCCAAGGGGTCTCAAAGAGTCAGCCATGACTGGATGAGTAACACTTAACAGAGACACTCTAATTTCCCTCCCCTAGGACTGGGAGAAGCATAAAATGAGTGTGTGTGTCTGTCCTCACGCACATTCAGAGCACACAAAAGCACAGATGTATGAAGGAGGGGGCTGAGGGGCAGCAGGGAGAGGCAGTAGGCAAGTTTTTCAAATGGCCGAAGACTTGCCAAGAAAGCCAGCATACCCTAAAAGGGGGGAAATGAGGGAAAACCATCAAAGTTCAAGAAACTGCTTTAGATGAGCAGGTCTCTGGTTCTGAATACAGAAGTTGGGTGTAAAGTGAGAATGAGGTCCAGGGGAACTGCCCCGCTGGGCCACAGGCCAGGGACACCACTGCCACTGGAGGCTAGGATATAGGGCCCCCAGGATGACAGCTAGAAACTCTCAGCATGCCAAAACGAGCTGCAAAGAAACAAGCAGCAGTTTCCATCAATTGGCTGCTCTTAATACCTCTGTGGTGCAGGCTATCTTATCGCCATTTTTCAGATGAGGAAAACTGAGGCTGAGGCTGAAACAATCTCCCAGGCAAAGTGAGTAACCTGGCCAGATTCACGCCCAGGCCTGAGTCAAACATGCCAGCTTTTCCAGGCCCCTGGCCATGCTTCCAGGAGGCATCGGCCTGGGGCCAGGGTGGGCAACGAGAGGCTGGGTCCTTGGAAGACTCCCAGGGCTCTTTACCTCGCACTTCTCCACGACCGGCTGCTGCCCGCACTCGGAGCTGTTGCCCGCCACGATGCCGGCACGAAGATTCTCACTGTCGCCGGTGCCCTCCTCCATGGAGTAGGTCTTAGAGTGGTTGCCACGCCGGTGGGATGGGCTGCGGCCCTGGGCCAAGCTGAGCTGCCGGCGGAGGGCACGGTTCTCCTCCTCCACCTCACGCACACGCACCTCCAGGCTCTCGCGCTCCCGCTGGCTGGACGCAGTGTACCGGGGGCTGTGCGGCTGGGCCTCCAGCGGGGACAGAGACACCGGCTTCCCATCTGTGGGCACGGAGAGACAGGAACAGTTAAGGTCGAGGAAAACAACGTGAGCCCCTCCACGTACCCAGGACATCCAGATTCCTTTCACAGTTCCACCGAGAAGGGAAAGCAGGTGGAAAGTGAGTTATAAATGTATGCATCCAGAGTGAACTGGGAACAGAGTTGAAAGCAGAATGACTTGCCACGAGGGTAAAAAACTAACATGCCGCTTAACTATTTACAATCGCCAAGACCTAGGAGTCCATTGACAGGATAAAGCTGTGGTATATACACGTGGGAACATCACTCAGCCGTGGAAAGAAAGAAATAATGCCATTTGCAGCAACATGGATAGACCTGGATATTATCGTACTAAGTCAAAGGCAAATATCATATGATATCTACTATATATGGAATCTAAAATAGGATACAGATGAACTTATTTATGAAACACAAAGAGATTCAAGAGACTTAGAAAAAAAACTTTGGTTATGAAAAGGGATATGGAGAATAAACTAGGAGTTTTGGATTGGAACATTCAAACTACAATATATAAAATAAACAAGGTCTTACTGTATGGCATGAGGAGCTATATACAAAATCCTGTAATAAACCATAATGGAAAAGAATATGAAAAAGAATATGTATATATGTATAACTGATTCACTTTGTTGTACAGCAGAAACACAATATTGTAAATCAACTATACTTCAATTAAAAAAAGAAAAACTAACAGGCTGTTTAGAGAAGACAATTGTAATTTTCCTAATTAAATCCACTGTCTTATTTTCCCTACTGGGCACATTTCCAGGTGGATATTCTTGTTAGCAATAAAATATGAATATGAAGGAGGAGGCGGTAGGAGAGAAGGAGAAGAATGGGGGTGGGTAGGAGGAAGTGGAGAAGAGCAAAAGGAAGAGAAGAAATAAAAAGGAGAAATATTAACTACCAAGTTTGTTTAGTTCTTCCTATGTAAACTCCTATTCATCCTTCAAAACCCAGTTTCAGAAGCATCACCTCTCAAGGGAAGCCTTCTTCAATTTTCAGATAAAATATCTATCAGCATATTTTAACACAGCACTAAGATAAATATGTACCTAACTTACTGGATTTGGTAAATTGTTTTATTAAATGTTTCCTTTGAAGACTGAGAGCTTAATAAGGATAAAAACTGGGTCTTCCTTATCTTTGTTGTAACATAATATCTGATAAATGCTGGCATGGTGGATGCATCTGTCCATGGCAAGAGTAAAATAGTTAAGTGCAAAAAGGAAGAAGGAAGTAGGAGTATAATCATGTAACTGAATACCAGAAATAGTCTATACACTGTCAGAAACCATACACAGAGAGGGCAACTACGTCTCTCAAAGTCACACAAACAGAACACAGGGGGATCAGAATTTGTGCCCAGGTTACTCTTGTCTCAGAGCCTGTGTACTCTCCACTTAAATGCAATTTCATAAAAGGCCACATAAAGAGCCATGGATTTAAAAATTAATACAGAAGTCCCATCTCTAAGAATACTTAGCATAACTCCTGGTATACAGTAGGTGCTCAATGCAAGCTTACTGTTGAGGAGCTGCAGGGACACAAGACACACCCCAAACTGTCCCATGCTTCAGAAATCCCAGGATCCAGCTACAACACAGCTGCCTCAGAGACAACCAAGCAAAAATCACGTCTCTAGAAAATTACCCTCTCTCAGCCGCCTACTAAAAAAAAAATAACTCCCCCCCCCCCAACTTGGAGTTTTTCTCCTTCCTGCCCAGACCCCACTGAGCTTGCAGACTGTCCCAGGGAGACTGTGTGACTCACAAAACTCGAGGATCAAAGACTGTGATGAATTACACCCTGTGAGTTTCACCTGTGTTGCCTTGCTGCGCCGGCCTGTGCCCAGGGCCTTTTGATGTATCTGTGGGTTTGCACAAACACAACTCCTTTTTTCCCTCTTAATCACCTCAGGGTAAAACACCTGAGCTCAGGGTCCTCTGCTATCCATACAGCAAATATGACTTGCTGAATTCCACTGCTCAGGACAGCACATCAAAGGCCAAGGCAGAGTGTGTGGGGACATGAAATCACAGGTTGATTAGGACTGCATTGTTACCAAGCTCTCTGATTACAAGCTCGACCCAGGCTTTTGAAACCTGTCTCCATGCTTGGTAAAACCAAATTAGTTTCACTGAAAACGAAGAAAAGGTAGCAACAGCAATTGTGTTTTCTCAGCCAACATCGACCCTTCCAGCAGGGGTGAGGAAGATGACCACCTACCTTCCATCGGTGGGCAGGACAGTTAGGCTTTATACCTGCCACGGCTCTGTGTGGGGCTGGGTAGTTGACACTGGTAATGTCTTGGGTTATCACAGCACAAGCAGGGGGCAATTGGTGTCCCCATTACAGATGAGGGAACTGAGCCTCTAAAAGCTTAAGCCGTGTTCCCCTCGTGGTGACAGGAAACAAGGCCTCTGTGACTGCACGTGGCCGAGCTCCTGCATTTAGGCCCTGAACTGGCGGTATAGTTGTTCTGGTGTCTCAGGGGTCTTTTTTCTGAAAGCACCTTGGCATATTTGGGGAGGAACCCAGGAGGCCCTGGAAGCCCACCAGGATCCCAGAAGCTCCGGAAAAAAATATAACAAATAAAAACTAATAAATTTGTTTCTTAGAAGGATTAAATGCTCTGAACTTTGGTTTTCCATTCTCTGAGAGTGGAAATGCTCACCCTGCAAGGGTGATAGGAAGTGTAAGAAAGATACTGAAATACCAACCATTTGGCCTCTCATTGGAAGGCATTTGGTGTCAACTAGTTCCTGCAACCCTGTCCAAGGGGTGCCGGTGATGTTATGGCCAAAATGAGCTGATGATGTCAATGAGGGTGCTGTGGGCTCTCCACCTACTGAATACAGGCTGTTCTCTGAGTGGTCCTTGGGAGCAAGTGGTCAGCAAACTTTCACTTACTTTGCTATGTGGCATCCCTGCATCTTCTTCCCTTCAGCCTTAGGCAGGTCAAGTTTCATCCAGAGGCAAAAGAGAAAAGCAAACAGGGTTCCCACAGGGACCCGGTCACTTCCTCGAGCTCCTCTCCCCAAAGCTCCGCATTTTGCGTTATTTCTAATTCTTTGACTATGTGCTCATAAAGATACAATTATGTAATCCTGAAGCAATTCTAAATCCAGGGTAGTGAGGGGGAAAATGCTTTCAGTAACCTGTGTCCATTTCCTGCTTTAAATCCCAGCTGGTTTTGACCAAACATAGCTCTCAAGACTTGCAGGTGTTTTCTCTACCATAAAACTCCATAAATTTGTCATCGATGAAGTCACATAAAAATAATAAAGTGCTGAAAGCCAGGCCTCAAGGAGGGGGGAGCTGGTGTTGCAGAAAGCAACATGCTTACTGTGCCCAGTGCCTGGCCCCTAAGAAGGGCTTGGTGAACAGCAGGGAGGGAGATTCAAAAGGGAAGGGATATATGTATCCCTATGGCTGATTCACGTTGAGAGTTGACAGAAAACAAAATTCTGGAAAGCAATTATTCTTCAATTAAAAAATAAATTTAAAATAAAGAATTGGAATTGCTGGTTTGTGTGTCTGTCTGAACAGCGCGTCACCTTGAGCAGGGCCCTTCATCTTCCTCAGCTGGTTTCATTCTGACAGGGAGGGTCCCGGAGATGCCCTTCTCGGCTTTAACTCCCCAGGAGCTCAAGTACAGATGGACCCTCCATCTGTAACCCGGGTGACCCACCCAGTGCTGTGTGGGTGGAAATCGGGACAGTGGGGCCCATTGCCCTGCCACATTCGCAGCTCATTCCAGTTTTATTCGGCCTGACTCTGGCTTTTGTTGCTGACTACTCTCCTCTCTGGCTCATGCCCCTTTCGCTCCTGCTTCTCCTGACCCTCTGGAGGTGGAGTGAGGAGAGGGTTGGACAGTGCAAGCTCTGCTCTCTTAGAAGTGGTTTGAACATCTGTGTGATGCTTTCTGGGCCCTGGTCTCTCCCATCGCATGCGACTTTTTGGCCTATGGAAACTACTGTACCCACAGCAGTTATTTGTCATGCTGGCAGTGGTGAAGGTTTCCCCTCCAATCCAGCCTGGATAAAATTCCAGCCCAGTACACATGCCAAGTACATAGCCTGCCCCATGTGCAACTCATCACCTGAATTCAACCAAGTAGTCTATACACTAGTCACCAAGATAGGTCCACTGGTCCCTGTGGTTCCACACCTGCAGATTCAATCAACCAAGATACATATTCATTGAAAAAAATCCGCACGTTGAGGGACAGTGCAGTCCAAACCTGTGTCATTCAAGGATCAATGGTACTTACAAAGTGACTGCATTATAATCTGAATTGCTGGGGGAATGAGGGAGAGAGAGCCAAGAAAAGCAATGGGCTCTCCACCTACTGAATACAGGCTGTTCTCTGAGTGGTCCTTGGGAGCAAGTGGTCAGCAAACTTTCACTTACTTTGCTATGTGGCATCCCTGCATCTTCTTCCCTTCAGCCTTAGGCAGGTCAAGTTTCATCCAGAGGCAAAAGAGAAAAGCAAACAGGGTTCCCACAGGGACCCGGTCACTTCCTCGAGCTCCTCTCCCCAAAGCTCCGCATTTTGCGTTATTTCTAATTCTTTGACTATGTGCTCATAAAGATACAATTATGTAATCCTGAAGCAATTCTAAATCCAGGGTAGTGAGGGGGAAAATGCTTTCAGTAACCTGTGTCCATTTCCTGCTTTAAATCCCAGCTGGTTTTGACCAAACATAGCTCTCAAGACTTGCAGGTGTTTTCTCTACCATAAAACTCCATAAATTTGTCATCGATGAAGTCACATAAAAATAATAAAGTGCTGAAAGCCAGGCCTCAAGGAGGGGGGAGCTGGTGTTGCAGAAAGCAACATGCTTACTGTGCCCAGTGCCTGGCCCCTAAGAAGGGCTTGGTGAACAGCAGGGAGGGAGATTCAAAAGGGAAGGGATATATGTATCCCTATGGCTGATTCACGTTGAGAGTTGACAGAAAACAAAATTCTGGAAAGCAATTATTCTTCAATTAAAAAATAAATTTAAAATAAAGAATTGGAATTGCTGGTTTGTGTGTCTGTCTGAACAGCGCGTCACCTTGAGCAGGGCCCTTCATCTTCCTCAGCTGGTTTCATTCTGACAGGGAGGGTCCCGGAGATGCCCTTCTCGGCTTTAACTCCCCAGGAGCTCAAGTACAGATGGACCCTCCATCTGTAACCCGGGTGACCCACCCAGTGCTGTGTGGGTGGAAATCGGGACAGTGGGGCCCATTGCCCTGCCACATTCGCAGCTCATTCCAGTTTTATTCGGCCTGACTCTGGCTTTTGTTGCTGGACTACTCTCCTCTCTGGCTCATGCCCCTTTCGCTCCTGCTTCTCCTGACCCTCTGGAGGTGGAGTGAGGAGAGGGTTGGACAGTGCAAGCTCTGCTCTCTTAGAAGTGGTTTGAACATCTGTGTGATGCTTTCTGGGCCCTGGTCTCTCCCATCGCATGCGACTTTTTGGCCTATGGAAACTACTGTACCCACAGCAGTTATTTGTCATGCTGGCAGTGGTGAAGGTTTCCCCTCCAATCCAGCCTGGATAAAATTCCAGCCCAGTACACATGCCAAGTACATAGCCTGCCCCATGTGCAACTCATCACCTGAATTCAACCAAGTAGTCTATACACTAGTCACCAAGATAGGTCCACTGGTCCCTGTGGTTCCACACCTGCAGATTCAACCAACCAAGATACATATTCATTGAAAAAAATCCGCACGTTGAGGGACAGTGCAGTCCAAACCTGTGTCATTCAAGGATCAATGGTACTTACAAAGTGACTGCATTATAATCTGAATTGCTGGGGGAATGAGGGAGAGAGAGCCAAGAAAAGCAAACAAATCACATCTATTCCTAAGAGTATGGATTTGGAATAAGAAAATGCTGAGTCTGAATTATGGTACTGCCATCTGTTTATAATTGTGTGTTAGTCATGTTTAACTCTGACGCCATGGACTGCAGTCCACCCAGCACCTCTGTCCATGGGACTTTGCCAGGCAAGAGTACTGGAGTGGGTTTCCCTTCGGGCAAAGTAATTACCTTCTGTGACTCCCTGTACCCATATGAAGAATGGGGGACAGGTGTGTGTGTGACAAGCATATTACCCAGCATCAGGCCTATTCAGAGTAGACACTCAAGTTTCCCCTTTCCACCCACCCCACCAAATCTGGAGGCAGGACACAAAGGCATGTTGAAGAGGATCCTTCATTTCTGAGCCCCTTTGGCCTTTGCTTTTCTGTTACCTTTCCTTCCAGGTTTCTTTTCTTTTTTTTAATCTACACTTAATTTGTACACAGAGAGCATCTTTATAGCATAATGCCTATATGTTTTGCTCTACAGTTCAGCCCACTTTTAAAATGTCAAACAAGACATCATTTGAAATCTCAGTTGACAACATCTTCCTCCTCCCTCCCAGACTTCTTAAAAAACATGAATTTATCACTGGATTTGAATCTCTGATCCACTTGAGATGAATGTTCTGAATTAAGAATCAAAACATCTAAGATTCAGAACAAAAAAGGTAAATTGAAAATCAACCTCCGTGCAGTGCAGTGACAGAGATTAGGGACTTGGCATCCAGAACGTCTTAAGTGATGATCTGAATCAATTTGTGTGTGCTGAAACCTCTCTGGAGTGCTGGCATTTCACACCATGATATCCGTCACTGAAAATGGATAGAACTGGGGGCTCATTAAAGGAGGCAGGGCCCCTCAGCCCTGAGGCCATCCATGTTGGGGGCTCACACCAGCCCCTTCCAGAGGTGACACTCCTAGATCTTTCTAGGCAAGGACACCAGAGTCCCTGCACTTATGCTCAGATTTCATGAAGCTGTCCCTCCCCCCCAACTCCCCTTGTTGGGGGCTCACACCAGCCCCTTCCAGAGGTGACACTCCTAGATCTTTCTAGGCAAGGACACCAGAGTCCCTGCACTTATGCTCAGATTTCATGAAGCCGTCCCCCCCCCCCAACTCCCCCCACCTCCCCCAGCAACTACATCATCCTACCCATGGTGAAGACACTGCATCCCTAACCTTTATACAGCAAAATCCCCCTACGTACAATCTGTTGCCAGGGCCTGCCAATTTTCCCTTCCTGATGTTTGAAGCACTTGTTTCTCATTCTATTTCAAACATTCCATCAAATCCAGCCTTTTAATGGTATCCTAAAACAGGGGTCAAACTTTTTCTATACATGCCCAGAGACTAAATATGTTTTACTTTGCAGAACATGCAGTCTCGAATGCAAGGACTCAACTGGCATGGCAGCACAAAAGCAGACACAGAAATTTCCAACTCATTCCTAATGAGTATGGCTGTGTTCCAACAAAACTTTATTTAAAACAATAAGTGCTGGGCCAGATTTGGCCTGCAAGCCCTAGCTTGTGGGCCATTGTTCTAGCACACGGGTCTCCTCAGTTTGTCTCCCCACTTCCAATCTCTGTCTGTTCCAGCCAGCCTTACTCACAGGTGCCAGGGATTATGCTCTTAATGAGAACTCTATTCCCATCACATTTTGCAATTTGAAAAATGTACAGAAGCCACTCCATCTGCTTCGACATCATCAATCAAACTCTTGGTCTGTTCCTATTGAGCACATGTCCAGTGCTTAGAGGCTGTGTCATTTCATTTTAATTCATACAACACTTTAAATGAAGTGGGTGCTCTCACTGTGTTAGACAAATGGGAAAAAGAAGAAGAAATAGGCTCATGATTTAACTTGTTCAATTTCATCCCAGCAACAAACAGCAAAGGGAGCAATTTGAACTCAGGTTTATTGGCTCCAGATCAATTTTTCTATTTGCCCCAACCATTATGTTTCCTATTTGCCCCTCTCCAAACAAGTACAATCTAGTTTGCCATTTCTTCTGCTTCATCTCTTGGTCCCTTAGACCAGCGGTTCTCAATCTTGGCTACCATTACAATCCCTTGATTGTAACAAAACTCCCAGATTAATTAGCTCAGAATCGCTGGATATTAAGGTCTAGATTCAGAATTTGAAGAAGCACCACTCTCCTGGTTCTCCTGTGTAGCTGAGGTTGAGAAATCATGGCTTAGGAATTTCCCCCAGTTCTCAGGCCGAGATACCATAAGCCCTAGCTGCCACTGTTTGCTCCTTAAAGCAAATTTAAGAAACTGGCTTAGATACAAAGAGGTCTTTAGCAGCACTGCTGCACTTTATTCTGGTGCTGCTCTAACCCAGGGCCCAGCTTCTTTGCTTGAGTCTCTACTATATTCTTAGAAACTCCCATCATGTAACCCAGGGAAACTTAATTTCCTTTATACCCTAGGCTATTCAGTGTTCTAGCTCCTCCAAGCTTGGGGCTGTTGCTGCTATCAATTCCCCTTCCTTCCAGGATGAGAGCTCTTCCTAAAGTAGGGCCCTATGACTACAGCAGCCAGAACTGCCACCTTCCCTGGTTCACCCAGACACCCATCTCTAAGACCGATAGGTCACTTCACTCCAGTGACCTCTCCAACTCCTCACCTTCCACCTAAGGTTCTGCTCATTAAGGACGCATTTTGTAATTTTAAAAAACACAATGCCCTGCTTTCAATCAACATGAAGACTTCACATGCGTGCATACTAAGTCGCTTCAATCGTCTGACTCTTTGCAACCCCAAGGACTATAGCCCACCAGGCTCCTCTGACCATGAGATTCTCCAAGCAAGAATACTGGAGTGGGGTGCCGTGCCCTCCTCCAGGGGTACTTCCCAATCTGGGGGTGGAATCTGCATCTCTTATGTATTCCTGCATAGGCAGGTGGGTTCTTCACCACTAGGGCTGCCTGGGAAGCTCAAAACTTCACACCCTCCTTCAATGCATTTTAAAATTATAAAATAAATATTGTGGCCAAAGTCATTTTAGGAAAATTTAGAAATTTCAGTGCAACCTTGAAAGTTGCACGTTTTAGTGAAAGTCACTCAGTTGTGTCCGACTCTTTGTGACTCCATGGAATATACAGTCCATGGAATTCCCCGGGCCAGAATGCTGGAGTGGGTAGCTGTTTCCTTCTCCAGGGGATTTTCCCAACCCAGGGATGGAACCCAGGTCTTTTGCAGTGCAGGCAGATAAAACTGTTGTTAAATTTTAATCACTGGAGCCCCACGTGACAGTTAATTCTACTGACATGTCACAAGTCCAGGTGTCACTAATTCTTGGTAGTTGATAGTTTCAGAGAAAGTCACAGGTCTGGGTGGAGCCATTTCCCCAAGTTTTGGAACTGTGGAATCCAGCTCACCCAGAGAAGAAAAATGGGAGTGATGACATGAAAAGGCTGCTTAATTGCTATGGGATAAATAGGGTATGTTTTACCCCAAGATTCTCCAAAGTCATTTTCTGGAAGTCATGTTCAGCAACCAAAGCCAACTTGAGTTCCAGCAAAGACCCGGAAGGTCATCTGGCAAAGATCAAATACAACAGTAAGGAAAGAGTACCCCACAACTTCTAAAAAGAATCGGTGTGTATATTTTGGAGATTATCAATTGTTTCATTTGCTAATAATTTATCTTATTCTGAGGGCTGAATTTTCACCTTGCTTATAGTTTCCTCCATGTGCAAAAGCTTTTAAGTTTGATTAGGTCCCACTTGTTTGTTTTTGTTTTTACTGCCATTATTCTAGGAAGTGGGTCATAGAGGATCTTGCATGGTGTATGTCAGAGAGTGTTCTGCCTATGTTTTCCTCTAAGAATTTTATAGTTTCTGGTCGTATATTTAGGTCTTTAATTCATTTTGAGTTTATTTTTGTGTATGGTGTTAGGTGTTCTAATTCTATTCTTTTACACACAGTTGACCAGTGTGTAAAAGAATATACAAAGAAATATACAAGAAGCTCATGCAGCTCAATACCAGCAAAACAAACAACCCAATCAAAAAGTGGGCAGAAGAGCTAAACAGACATTTCTCCAAAGAAGACATAGAAGCCATTCTCCAAAGAAAATGGCTAATAAACACATGAAAAGACGCTCAACATTGCTCATTATTAGAGAAATGCAAATAAAAACTACAATGAGGTATCATCTCACACCAGTCAGAATGGCTATCATCAAAAAGTATACAGACAATAAATGCTAGAGAGGGTGTGGAGAAAAGGCAATGCTCTTAGACTGTTGGTGGAATGTAAATTGATACAGTCCTTATGGAGAGCAGTATGGAGATTTCTTAAAAATTAGGAATAAAGCTACTATATGACCTAGTCATTCCATTACTAGGCATATACCCCGAGAAGCCAGAACTGACAAAGACACATGTACTCCAATGTTCACTGCAGCACTATTTACAGTAGCTAGGACATGGAAGCAACCTAGATATTTATTGGTAGATGAATTGATAGGAAGTTGTAGTATATATATATACAATAGACTATTACTTAGCTACAAAAAGGAACACATTTGAGTCAGTTTTAATGAGGTGGATGAACCTAGAGCCTGTTACTGTGAAGTCAAAAAGAGCAAGACAAATATCATATTAATGTGTGTGTGTATATATATATGGAATTAAGAAAGATAGCATTGATGATCTTACTTGAAGGGCAGCCAAGGAAACACAGACATTTTGAACACAGTGGGGAAAGGAGAGGGTGGGATGATATGAGAGAACAGCATTGAAACATATACATTACCGTATGTAAAATAGACAGCCACTGGGAGTTTGTTGTATGATGCAAGGAACCCAAAACCAGTGCTCTTTGACAACCTAGAGAGGTGGGATGGGGACGGACGCAGGACGAGGGTTCAAGATGGAGTGGACATACGTATAACAAATGCCAAATCATGTTGATGTATGGCAAAAGCTTTCACAATATTGTAAAATAACTGTCCTCTAATTAAAAAAATAAAATATACTAAAAAGAAAAAAAAAAAGGCAGAAAAGAACTGCAACCAGCAGGCTAGAAAAAGCGGCCTAGATTCATCTCATTGTAATAGATTTTTCCTTCATGAAACTGTTTTCCAGAACCTTGTCTTAAAGAGCTTCATTAAGTTAAGAAAATGAAGACATTTTTAGCACCAATTTGCTGTCTCCCTAGCTGGGTTTTGGCTAGAAGTGCTTAAAGGTATCCTAATAAGCAACAGTGTCAGTGGTTTGCCCCTTGAAACTTCAGGATCGATGATTTCAAAGCTTCAATTTCCCCCCCCCCCCAAACATCCTCAGTTCTAAAAGTCAGAGACAGTTGGTCTTTGAACCACTGTTCTTATAGAAGTGTAACTGAATCTTTCCGCTTCTAAATCTGGCCAATCGTATTTATCTTTGACGTCCAAAGAATCTAAGTATTAACAGAAAGACTTTGTTGGTAGCATTGAAATCGTCAGCAAACAAGGAAAAGTATAATGTATTTAGGGCTCTATTTTTTATATAATTGAATGACATGGACTTAGACCACCTCGGTAGTTTAGAAAACAGCTATTGGAGGTTAACAATATGGTGCATTCCAGAAAATGTGGTCTTTATTCCAATCTCAAGAATCAACCAGTGTGTGAGAGCAAAATAAATTCACATTCCCATCACCTTTGATCACTCTCTGCCCCCATTTAGTTCATTAACTTCAATCATATTTTTCTTGCATAGCTTCAAAGATGCCAAGCTTTACTGGTGATCTTCAAATGGCTGTTTCCTGTTCTACGGTCCCTTGAGACATAGTTCATAGACTTGCAATAGTTGGAAAAAGTTCCTTTTATTAGGAGAGACTTCAAAACCAGAAGCAAAATGAGCACAATGATTTCATCCTTTGCAAAGTGTGAAATGGACATGCCACCCCAACTTACCAACCAACATGGCCTTTGACTGAACAATCAGACTTAGAAATATTCTAGTATTCCTCCTTATAGTTTACTTTTTGGAAGCACTCAAGATAAACGACTTCATATTTTTCCATTGATCTATTTTTTTTTAACCTTAGCAATAAATGTGCTATTTTATATGAAATATTCATAGCCCTTATAAAATCCCACTAATATGTTCCAAGAGCAGCAAATCTATATGTTGGAGAGAATCATATTTTATAGTAAACCATTCTTATTGAGGCTTACCTATTTTTTTGGGGGGGGGTAATTAAAATCTTGTTCACATCAAGACAGCTACATGGGATGAACTCTTCATTGAGGTTTTAAATTTTATATCTGTCACACTAAGGATACTGAAAACTATTCTTTTCTAAAAATGTGAACTCATACTTGTTGCAAGCCTCACACTGTCATTCTTGGTGGCCATTTTTATTAATCAGAAAACATTGAAAAATAATTTTAATGGGGAGTATTGATAAGAAAGTCTGGTTTGGATTATGGAGGGATTTAAGATTTCAATGACAGGCAGCAGCTGCGTCAGGACTCAAGACAAATCTACAAAGCCCTCACTCATCCACGCTGCTCCCTTCTCTTCCTCGGGGCTCGCTGTTGCTGTTGTTGTTTAGTTGCTAAGTCGTGTCCGACTCTTTTGTGACTCCATGTACTGTGGCCTGCCAGACTCTTCTGTCCATGGGATTTTCCAGGCAAGAACACTGGAGTGGGTTGTCATTTCCTTCTCCAGGGGTTCTTCCCCGCCTGGGGATCAAACCCATGTCTCTTGCATTAGCAGGTGGATTCTTACCATTGAGCCACCAGCAAAGCCCCCTACCCCCAGGGCTCCTAGGTTATTCTCATTTTAGCGGTGAAGTGTCAGAGCGGAATTCAGATCTAGGGAAAAGAGTCAAGGACTCTCGTAAAAAGGACTCAAATGAATGACTGCCTTCTAGCACGCATGCATCTTTCACTAGACTGTGTCAGACTTGAAGGACGGTGCTCCGCTCATCTAGGGAAGAAGGGGACAACCAAACAGCACAGCTGGACTTGGGTATTCTCCTGTGTTTGGAGGATGGCACATTCTCATGAATGTTCTGGGAGTGGAAAAGGAAAATGGAGTGCAAAACACGGCTAGAAGTTGAGCCAGTATTCCTCAGACTCTATGTCAGTGATGGTCATCACTGTGCTTATCCACCACGGCATCTGAAATGAGGCATATGCCAATCTGAGCAAAGGCTCTTTCTCCGGGCTGCATGTAATTGAGGATCAACATAGGGGAAAAACCCCATCTCCCACCTCTAGTGTTTCAGGAGCTCTTGTGTCAGTGAGGACTGGCTTGATCTGCATCACGGTCTCCGGGCCCTCTGACACACCTCATCTGCTCTACATTGAACTGGCTTCGAGATATAGCCACTGTTCTTCATGCAAACCTCATGCAAAAAGCACTGCCTCAGGAGAACCCAACTTGCCCTGCAGTGTTCATGATATAGTTAGACCTGATGAGATACTGAAAAAAAGGAGTTGGGAAGCAGATCAGTACAAGACTTATCCAAGACAAGCAGGACTCTTGATGTGCATGGTTAAAGTCTGAAATGGCTGTAGAGCCCACCACCAGCACCAGCAGTTGCCATAGAGAATATTCCTACATCTCTCCAAAGAAGACATACAGATGACCAAGAGGCACGTGAGAAGATGCTCAACATCACGAATTATTAGAGCAATGCAAATCAAAACTGTTCCTACAATTGAAGTATCACCCCCACACTGGTCAAAATGGCCATCATCAAAAAATCTATAAACAATAAATGCTGGAGAGGGTGTGGAGAAAAGGGAACCCTCTTGCACTGTTGGTGGGAACGTAAATTGATATAGCTACTATGGAGAACAACACAGAGGTTCCTTAAATAACTAAAATTAGAACTATCATAGAACCCAGGAATCCTACTTCTGGGTATATACCCTGAGAAAAACATAATTCATAATGACACATTGTACCCCAATGTTCATTGCAGCACTATCTACAATAGCCAGGACAAGGAAGCAAGCCAACATCAACAGATGAATGGATAAAGAAGATGTGGTACATATACACAATCGAATATTACTCAATCATAAAAGGCACAAACTGGCTCATTTGCAGAGTTGTGGATGGACCTAGAATCTGTCATGCAGAGTGAAGTAAGTTAGAAAGAGGAAAAAAAAAGAAAAAAACAAATATTGTATATTAATACATGTATGTGGAATTTATAAAAATGCTACAGATGACCTATTTCCAGGACAGGAATAGAGATGAAGACATAGAAAGTGGACATGGGCAAAGAGTAGGACGGGATGAATTGGGAGGTTGGGATTGACATGTATACCCAGCCATCTGTAAAACAGCTAGTGGGGACCTGCTGTCTAGCACAGGGAGTTCAGCTTGGTGCTCTGATGACCTAGGTGGTTGGGATAAGGAAGGCAGAGGGAGGGGCTAGATATAAAACATACAGCTGATTCGCTTCATTGTACAGCAGGAACTGTAAAGCAATTATACTTCAATAATAAAAGAGACTATTTCTACACATTTCAAAGACCAGAGGAAGTGAGTATTTTTGTGAATGCGGTTGATTCTTTCAACAGCATCCCCTTCCTGTAAACTGCCACGTCACCTAAATCAATGTTACCAGCCTCGGCTCAATTGTAAATTAAAAACAAGAGAAAGCAAGCAAAAGCCTGCCTGAGCATCCCTTTGCCTATAAATGACTGTTCTGCTTTTCTCTCTCTCCTTTTCCTTTCTTCACAGTCTCCAATGCCCTCCTTATCAGTTTGACTTAAAGTTATTTCCAATTGCCATGAGCATCTATTAATATATGGGGACAAAATTTTTAAAAAGAAGAAGAAAAACCCTTATCATCCTTTTTTCACCCTTTCCTGACAATTCCAAACTATCCCTTGGGAGGAAATAAGAAATGAACCATGAGGTTTTATCAGCATAGATTGGGGGTGGGGATAGATAGAAAATTTTTATCAGGAGTTCAATTTGACAGAAATAGTATTTTATCACTATGGGCACTTGGCAAAGATAAGACATCACCAAGAGCAAGATAGATGCTTGGGTAAAATATCGTGCTAATACCTGCTAAGAAAAAGCTGCCATCTCTACTTTTGACAGATTGTTATTTTCTCCCAAGTCCTACTCCAGGGGTAATGGAGATGTTTCTAGAAGGTGCTTCCAACCTTATCACAGAGGCAAAAAGAAAATGAAGGACTCTCAACTCAGGTCCACTAGGAGGCAAAGCCAGGAGTTTCCTTGGCAAATTCAAAGAAGCATGGGCTTGGGTGCAGGGAGCACCTAGAGAGCACCCGAGGGATACCTGGGTGGTGGTGCTCCAGGACCAGACTGCAATTCCTGGCCACAGACAGAAGATCCCCTGGCAGGCCAGAGGCCCACCTGAGGCTGTACTAATGGAACTGACCTCAGAAGCCATGTCAAGATGGGGTAATTGGAGAGGATCTATCAAGAGGAAATCCGTATTCATAGGGCTTTCTGGAACTGCTCTTGAAATCTCCTGCACTTTCTGACTCCATTTTCTGCCTGAAGTGCACCCCCAAGAACCAGGGATTTTCACTACCCAGTTATCTCCAAAGCCCCTAACACAGAAAGCCCTGACCTAAGATGCTGGCTGACACCACTGGCAACTGGAACGTGCTGTTTCGTTTTCAGGTCTTGTCACCTGGTGAACTACCATCGCCTCTCCAATACCTGGTTCAAAAGTCCCTTCAAGGCAGCCTTATCCAGTCTGCCCAGAGTGGGTGGGCTGCTCTGCTCTCTCCCAGTAGCTCGATTTCCTGGAACTCCCTACATGGATCTAAGGTGATGGGTCTTACTACATTTGTAGCAGCTGTTTGTGCAAACTGCTTGGCACTGGGACTCCCATCCCCTCAGCACCTGTTCAAGGCAGATACTGTGCCAGAGAAGGCAGGGATGACATTGAGCCTCTTTAATTTCCTGAATGTCCAGCACCATGTCTGTAAGTGATAGGCATTCTTACATGCTCCCAACTACGGAAAGATGATGACGACTGAGGAGTGAAGTGACGTCCCCTCATCCACAGAGAGACTTTCCTGGGCCTTCCCCGGTGGTCCAGTGGTTAACGCTCTGTGTTCCCAAAGCAGGGGGCCCAGGTTGGATCGCTGGTCAGGGAACTAGATCCTACATGCCACAACTAAAGGTCCTACATGCCATAACTAAGACCCAGCGCAGCCAAACAAAACAGCAACAGCAGCAAAGTAGATTAGAGACCTTCCTGAACCTCCTGCTCCCCACTCCAGTCAACAGCATTCTTGCTGTTCCCAGTGCAACAGGCCAAAAACCTAGGGCTCATCCCTGAATTTCTTCCCTCACTTTCCACACACGCTGTGTGAGCAATGTGTCAGAATGTTGGCTCTGCCTTCAAAGTACACCCCGAGTCCACAATCTGACCACCACCACCACGCCAGTCCCAGGCCCCACCATTTCCCACCTGGATTTATACAACAGCCTCCTATCCAGCCACCCTGTTTCAGTCCACTCACCACTCAGCAGCCAGAGGACACTTGAAAATGGTTCTCAGACCCTATCAGGACCATGTTCAAACCACCCCTCATATGGCTTCAGTCAAACCAGAAACAAAAGCCAAACACCTCACCGTGGGTTACGCAGTGCCATGAAACCTTGACCACAGTTATCTATCTGACCTTAGAAAGTTCCTCCGCTCCCTCTGCAGCCACCTCACTGCCTTCTAGGTGTTCCTGAATGTACCAAGCACTGTCTCACCTTGAAGCCTCTGCCCCCGCTGTTGGCTTTCACACTCTGAACTAGGAGGTCTGCTTCATTACCAGTCCTTAGAGAAGAATCTGTGCGCCAGCCCCTGAGCCCCATCCCTGCCCATCTGTTGGCCCCAGTCTCGCTCACTCCATCTCTAGCTCTTCTCCACATATCACAGCATTCTCTCCACACAGACATTGGTTTCCTTCTTGTTGGCCTGTCTCTACCCCTAGAATACAAGTTCAGTGGTAGAAGGGTATTTTGTGGATCTGTCTCAGCCACTATTATACCTCCAGAGTCTACAGAACCAAGCATGTAATAGGCCTGCAATCAAGGTCTTAAATGACCAAGGCAAGGAATACAAGCAATTACTAGAACAGGTCAATGACAGTGATTGCGTTCTGAATGAGGACGACAATTCTGAGCACCCTTACTGACCATGCATGTTGGCTGAGTGAGTCTCAGACATTATCTTATTTAGGTCCTGAATCTCTGAAGAGAGTTTTATTATTTCCATTTTAAAAAGGAAAAAGCAAGGGCTCACTGAGCTGTAGTAACTTACCAAGACTTTCTGCAAACAAAAGGGAGAGGTTGAATTGACAGCATGCCCCTCCCCCACCACCCACCACACCCCTGTTTTCATTCCACCTTCTGCCTCTAAATAGCTCTTTCCAGGAAATCAAGGTTGCATTCCCATGTGACAAATGGGGACACCCTGCATGGCATATACTCATAAGAGAGACAAGTGGCAGAACAGTTTCAGTACGGATCAAGAAAGTAAAGAACTTCCTGCAGAAAGATGGATGTGAAGAAAATCCTCATAAAACCATTTCTAACAGCCCTCTGAACTCTGTTCAAACACAGCCAGAACACATGAGGCTGACAAAGCAGCCCAAACACAGTATCAGATGTCCTGGAGGACAAGCACACGCAGAAGAAAAGGGGAAGCAGAGAGGAAAATCCCTGGCATCTTGATCTCAGACATGCAGATGACACCACCCTTATGGCAGAAGTGAAGAAGACCTAAAGAGCCTCTTGATGAAAGTGAAAGAGGAGAGTGAAAAAGGTGGCTTAAAACATTCAGAAAACTAAGATCATGGCATCTGGTCCAGTCACTTCATGGGAAATAGATGGGGAAACAATAGAAACAGTGACAGACTTCATTTTCTTGGGCTCCAAAATCACTGCAGATGGTGACTGCAGCCATGAAGTTAAAAGACGCCTGCTCCTTGGAAGAAATGCTATGACCAACCTAGACAGCATATTAAAAAAGCAGAGACATTACTTTGCCAACAAAGGTCCACCTAGTCAAAGCTATGGTTTATCTAGTAGTCATGCATGGATGTGAGAGTTGGACCATAAAGAAAGCTGAGCACAGAAGAACTGATGCTTTTGAATTGTGGTGCTGGAGAAGACTCTTGAGGGTCCCTTGGACTGCAAGGAGATCCAACTGTTAGGTAGTTAGAACAGAAAACAGGAGTCCAAAATGGCGGTGGCTAAAAGATACGGAAGAGAAAAGCCCACAAAAAATAGAACAAAGGAAGGTCAAAGGAAGGACCTCAGGAAGAACAAACAGCACTCCTGGCTAAGCCCAATTTGCATAGGGCAGGCCCAGGGGAGGAAAAAAAAACATATAAAAGGAGAAGCCAAAGCACTTTCTCTCTCTCTCTCTCTCTCTCTCCCCACCCCCACGTGCCCTGCACTCTTTCTCTCTTTCTCCCTCCCCCGTGCACTGGTGCACTCCTCCACTCTCTTCTCTTTGTGTCTTTGAGTTGGCATGCCCTCACACTTTGAGGATGGATTCTCCTGCTATCTTCTAAATAAAATAGAGCTGCAACACTGATTTGTTTAAGAGTTATAACATGGTTTGTCCAAGACCCGAGAACTGTGACGCGCTGAGGGCTTTAATGTCCATCGCTCCAAATCTTTGTTGTGACAAGACAGAACCAAGGAGAATATACTCGCCTGACACAACCAGTCCATCCTACAGGAAATCACTCCTGAATATTTACTGGAAGGACTGATGGTGAAGCTGAAACTCTAACACTTTGGCCACCTGATGCAAAGAACTGACTCACTGGAAAAGACCTTGATGCTGAGAAAGATTGAAAGCAGGAGAAGGGGATGACAGAGGATGAGATGGTTAGATGGCATCACTGACTCAATGGACATGAGTTTGGGTAAATTCGGGAGTTGGTGATGGACAGGGAGGCCTGGTGTACTGCAGTCCATGGGGTCTCAGGGTCAGGCATGACTGAGCAACTGAACTGACACTGATCTTGATCTCAGCATCCTAGGTGCCCTGCTGTGAAGTCCTCTTGTGTCCTTTCACCATCAAATTTTATATTTTAAATTTAAGTACAGTTGACCTTGGGGGCTTCCCTGGTGGCTCAGATAATAAACAATCTGCCTGCAGTGCAGGAGACCCAGGTTCGATCCCTGGGTGGGGAAGATCCCATGGAGAAGGGAATGGTTACTCATTCCAGTATTCTTGCCTGGGAAATCCCACAGACAGAGGAGTCTGGCGGGCTACAGACCATGGGGTCCCAAAGAGTCAAACATGACTGAGTGACTAACTAACACAGTTGACTTACAATGCTGTGTTACTTTCTACTGTACAGCAAAGTGACTCACTTATACATATATGTGCATTCTTTTGTTAAAGAAAAAAAAAAGAACATTTATTTGACTACACTGGATCTTAGTTGAGCATGTGGGATCTAGTTCCCTGACCAGGGATCAAATCCAGGCCCCCTGCATTGGGAGCCTGGAGCCTGAGCCATTGAACCACTAGGGTAATTTCTCTTTTTAATGTTCTTTTCCATTATGGTTTATCCCAGGGCATTGAATATAGTTCCCTGTGCTGCAGAGTAGGACCTCGCTGTCCTTTGGTTCTATACGTAATAGTCTGCAACTACTGACCTCAAATTCCGAGTTCATTCTTCCCAGTTCCCTTCCCCAGGGTCCTTTTGAAAGAATGCCAGCCTTTGGTCACCTAAGCTGGAGAGCTACCGTAGGAGTTAACATGAGGCCATTATTTGTGAAGTGGAGAAGGCAATGGCACCCTGCTCTAGTACTCTTGCCTGGAAAATCGCATGGACGGAGGAGCCTGGTGGGCTGCAGTCCATGGGGTCGCTAAGAGTCAGGCAAGACTGAGCGACTTCACTTTCACTTTTCACTTTCATGCACTGGAGAATGAAATGGCAACCCACTCCAGTGTTCTTGCCTGGAGAATCCCAGGGACAGAGGAGCCTAGTGCGCTGCCGACATGGGGTCGCACAGAGTCGGACACAACTGAAGCGACTTAGCAGCAGCAGCACCAGCAAGCAATCCCAAGGCTGCAAATAGAGATGGTCCTATTCTGCCTTTCATAGTCTATGCAACAGAGAGCAGGTGGGGACAGAGGAAAGACGCACTTAGGATAAAAGGGGTCAGGAAGGCTCAGCTGCAAGACTCCCACCAGAGAGGAGAAGGGAAGAATGGGGGGAAATCGGAACCTTTGTCTGCCATCATTCAGAGGCTGGTTAGAAGCAGCAGTCTCCAGAGGGACCTAGAAATGGTTAACTCACAGTTTCTCTCCTGATGAGTAGCTTCAGCTGCTCATCAATAGAATCTCCAGCTGATAATTATTAAGTGAAACTGGGGGCTTGTATTTGCATATGTAAAGCATACTTCTCTCTGAAGCCACAATGGGAGGGAGAAGCACTTCCTGATTGTGTAGCCCTGGGGAGGCTGGGGCGGGCGGGGCTCCAGCCTGCTTTGTATGTGCTTCTCCATACTCATCAAGCCAGATACTCAGCAGAAATAAACTCCACATCTCAAAATGCGCTTTTGTCAAAATCCCCAGCTCAGATAAGAGACCTCCTTCTCAGCTCTGGTGAAGAGGCAGTCTACTGTGATAGGTGTCTGTAAGGCCTGAGATTATCCAATCTGGCACATGTGGGCAGGCACATACACACCTGGGTTATTGCACAGGATGATGGAGCGGTTATTAGTTTCTCCAAAAAGAAGGCTTTTATCCTCCTCACGTATTTGACATTTTTCAATCTTGGCACCTGTCGGTTAAGAAGCTTCAGCCCCAAAGAAGCAAGAAGGAAACGCAAACAGCATCAAATTCCAAGTATCTGATGGCTCATCTCTGTTATGACATTTATCTTGGCTTGTGAGGAGGAAAGAAGTTACTGAGCTTGTCTCTCCTCCCACGGGAAAAGATGGCACACAGAAAAAAGCCTTCATTCCCAGAAGTATGGCGAGGACACTGTCCTTAGTATGGCTTGAAAAATCAGGGACTTTAAAAGACTAGTCATTTGCTGGGACATGACTGTAATAAGGAAGCTGCCAGGATTGTCTAAATTGAGTAGGATGTCTAAGATGATACCCATGACATTCCAAAGACAGAAACAGACAACAGGATGAAGAAATAATATAAATGATTAACTCTAGGTCTTTCCCTTCTGAGCTAAAGTCCATGATCCTCCTGGCACCTCAGTCCCCCCATCTGGAAAATGGAAGTAAAGATTCTGCAGGAATTCTTACATGAGGCCAACCACATTTTAATGTAAGATCTATAAACATCTACAAACATGCCTTCATTAGACAATGTTTTGAAATGAAGCTAAGACTTCTTCTGTAAGTACATGCTCAAGTAGGAAATTCTATTAAATCATCGCCTTCCTGTTCCATGTGCTAAAACCACAAAGAATATAAGGAAGCTGCCAGGATTGTCTAAATTGAGTAGGATGTCTAAGATGATACCCATGACATTCCAAAGACAGAAACAGACAACAGGATGAAGAAATAATATAAATGATTAACTCTAGGTCTTTCCCTTCTGAGCTAAAGTCCATGATCCTCCTGGCACCTCAGTCCCCCCATCTGGAAAATGGAAGTAAAGATTCTGCAGGAATTCTTACATGAGGCCAACCACATTTTAATGTAAGATCTATAAACATCTACAAACATGCCTTCATTAGACAATGTTTTGAAATGAAGCTAAGACTTCTTCTGTAAGTACATGCTCAAGTAGGAAATTCTATTAAATCATCGCCTTCCTGTTCCATGTGTTAAAACCACAAAGAAGTTGCCAAATGCTTTTGGCCTAGGTATCTTTAAGATGTAAGGAAAATGTAAAAAAAAAAGACATTTGTGAAGTAATCAGAGTACAGCATTCCTTTCTTATTTTTATCTTTCCCTCCATTTTTTAGTTGTCTTGTTTATATTTAATTTTTATGGCAATCAAGGTTTTTCCAAAATATACAACTTAGTTGTTTATTGACATGCTTCTTGTACTATGTCATTGTTATTATATTAATTATATTATTTAATTATATGGTAAAGGTACACCCGAAAGTCTTGATGATATACTAAAATGACTTTAGCTAAGAACTCATTTCAAGTGCGGGGAATCAGAAGTGCCAAATGTCATTAGAAAACAGCCAAGAGTGAGAGACTCCACATGTCCTAGACAGTGACCAGTGCTTGAGAGAGGGCCTGGAGGAATGCTAGGTTACTAGGTGTGTTTTTATGTGCAGTAAGAAATCTTCCACTGAGTATCTACCTGGTGGCACTGCTGGGATGAATACATGAGATAATGCATAAGAGGCATTTAGATTCCCATAATAGGTATGAAATCAAGACTTGGTAAAAATTTCTTAGTAGAAATTTATCTCATTACATCAGTCAAGCCACTTTTCCTGTCAACGATGGATGCAAGCTTTGAAATCACTTCCCATGTGCTTCTGATAAAAATAATACTCCTTCCCATTGGTGGAACACCCGTGGACCAATTTGGAGCATCTGTGGATGTGCCAGTCCATTGTTCCTTCACGTGAAGTGATGTGGGTGGAGAAGTGATAACTTCTTCATGAGGCAAGTGAGATCCAGGGACCCACAGGCAATTGCTTAAAGTCTCTGGGAATGTTAGGAGCAGGACCAGAAGGTGAAAGGAATTCTCTTGTGTTACTTCACATTTCCTGAAGTTGTTCTATTGCATATGATGCTGCTTTTTATACTTTTAAAGTTATAAAGATGCTATTATTTAATGACATGAAAAGGTGAATAGAAACAGATATTCCTTTGCAAAAACATCAGGGGTGAGTAGACGGAAACATCTCTGCAGACCCCTCAGCCCTCCATGCCCTCCCACATGAAACACTGGCCAGACCTTCAGTCCTGAAGCCTCAGTCTGCGTAACTAAAGTCTTCAAGGACCGCACAGTTGCAGTCGAAGGGAGGGAAATCTGCCTGCAGTGAGGGAGTCAATGCGGAGGAGAAAGCAGAGGGTTTCCCAGCTGTGCTGTCCTTGGGAAGCTGCTGAACACTGCTAAGCCTCAATGAACAAGGATCGAACTTTTCTGTCACTTTCCAGGGCCATTGGAAAGTGTTTTTCTTTTTAAACAAAAAACAAAACAAACAAACAAAACAAACAGCCTATGGAAAGGCCTAGATTGGACAGGCAACCTAGGACACAATGTTCTTCCTAAGTGAAGATACATAGGACTAAGCCCATATTACTATTCTGATGAGCCTGTTGTTTAATCTAGTAAAAACAGCCCTCTGTGCTCATGAAAGCATTACCATCCTCATAAAGATAAGGCAAAACTGAAGACAAACAATGTTTATAGAGCTCTGAAAAGCCATGTGAACCATTCCAACCTGGTGGAGGGTACTCATGTCAGAAGGCTCCTGATGTTACATTAATTTCAGGAACAGACATGAAAAATAAACAAGACGGTGAGCAGGTCCCTGACTGGCCACCATCTGCTAATCAAGGCCTGGAGTGACCTTGCCCATATGCTTTAGTGTGAAACCCAAACCCTGCTCCCTCTGAGAGGAGCCATGCCATAGTCCCCAAGTCGCCATCATCTTTCAGTTAAGTAGCTGCAAGCACAGCTGTATTTTCAGAATAGTACAGGGGCCTGGGAATCTGAGCCATCAGGCAACTTAATATATTTCCTTCTCAAGGAAACAACAAACAGTCTGAAAACAGGTTAAATCTATAGTTTCTGAGCCAAGAGATGTATGTATGGGTCAATGCCTCACAACACGAATAAATGCAAAAGAATCAAACTGCCCTCCACTGCTGTTGGTATCATGATTTAGGAGGATGATGCGCTTGTTTCCAGAGAGGTCGGTAGAAAGTGGCCAGAGAGAAAATGAGGCCATGGGGAGAAATAGATATGGCATGTCCTTAAGGTCAGGCCATTTTAAAAGATATCCTCATACAAATGAAAAGCGCCACGTACATGTCAACCTGTCGCGAACTATTATTTTATTCCCTGCGATATACAAGCTTATTCCAAACCAAATTCAATAGGTTTTCATTCACTCATTCATTCATTCATTCAAAGTACACCTTTATAAAGCATCTGCAATATGGCAACATGAGGGCAGTTCCTCAAGGAACTGAAAGCCCAGTGCAAGGAAAGAGGAGTCAAAATGACAGTGTGAAGAGATCACGTACAGGACTACGGGCAGTGTGTGCAGGGGCACGCGGAGGGCCCTCCCAGCTTAGCCTGAGGGGTCCAGGGAGCCTTCCAGGAGTCATCACAGCCATGCCGAGAGCTAAAGCATGAGAGGAGACACGTTCAAGCAGAGTTAACAGCAAACGCAAAGGCTCAGAACCATACTTCCCATACTGTCTGCCTAGGTGCCCCAGCCTACCATAGTAAACCCCCAGGGGCACCATGGACGTTTGAAAAGCTCCCGAGAAGTATAGCAATTCTCAGTATCTCTGGGCACTTTCTGTGCAACCAGGTAGTTCAAGGTTTCCACAGTAGATTATACCACATCCTGTATTTTTTACAAAGTTGGGTTTTCAGAATTCGCTGTGATAAAAAGCAGTAGCTGCATGAAAATTAATATGTAGTGGGTGTCCAGTCTGTTGCTAAGGTCTGACAAGAAGGTCTGTGGATGTTTGCCCAACAGGTAAACAAAGAATGGGACGACAGAGGATGAGATGACTGGATGGCATCACTGACTCAATGGACATGAGTTTGAGCAAGCTCCAGGAGTTGGTGATGGACAGGGAAGCCTGGCGTGCTGCAGTCCATGGGGTTGTAAAGAGTTGGACATGACCGAGTGACTAAACTGACTGACTGAAACATCCCACAAGTGATGTTACAAGGAAAACATTTTTTCCTTCAGTTTATATGTATTCTCTTTTCAAACAACTACTAAACTGTTAGGACGTAACCACTTAATAAATGGAATAGTTAAGTCTTTGATTTGGCCTATGAGTGGTATGAAAAAATTACTGAAATTTTTATACCAAGGGTCCCAAGAATGCTTGGGGCCAGTGTATGGGATGAACCGGGGGGATGGGCAGGGAAGGGAGGTGGGAGGGGGCTTTAACATGGGGATCATTCATTCATTCATTCAAAGTACACCTTTATAAAGCATCTGCAATATGGCAACATGAGGGCAGTTCCTCAAGGAACTGAAAGCCCAGTGCAAGGAAAGAGGAGTCAAAATGACAGTGTGAAGAGATCACGTACAGGACTACGGGCAGTGTGTGCAGGGGCACGCGGAGGGCCCTCCCAGCTTAGCCTGAGGGGTCCAGGGAGCCTTCCAGGAGTCATCACAGCCATGCCGAGAGCTAAAGCATGAGAGGAGACACGTTCAAGCAGAGTTAACAGCAAACGCAAAGGCTCAGAACCATACTTCCCATACTGTCTGCCTAGGTGCCCCAGCCTACCATAGTAAACCCCCAGGGGCACCATGGACGTTTGAAAAGCTCCCGAGAAGTATAGCAATTCTCAGTATCTCTGGGCACTTTCTGTGCAACCAGGTAGTTCAAGGTTTCCACAGTAGATTATACCACATCCTGTATTTTTTACAAAGTTGGGTTTTCAGAATTCGCTGTGATAAAAAGCAGTAGCTGCATGAAAATTAATATGTAGTGGGTGTCCAGTCTGTTGCTAAGGTCTGACAAGAAGGTCTGTGGATGTTTGCCCAACAGGTAAACAAAGAATGGGACGACAGAGGATGAGATGACTGGATGGCATCACTGACTCAATGGACATGAGTTTGAGCAAGCTCCAGGAGTTGGTGATGGACAGGGAAGCCTGGCGTGCTGCAGTCCATGGGGTTGTAAAGAGTTGGACATGACCGAGTGACTAAACTGACTGACTGAAACATCCCACAAGTGATGTTACAAGGAAAACATTTTTTCCTTCAGTTTATATGTATTCTCTTTTCAAACAACTACTAAACTGTTAGGACGTAACCACTTAATAAATGGAATAGTTAAGTCTTTGATTTGGCCTATGAGTGGTATGAAAAAATTACTGAAATTTTTATACCAAGGGTCCCAAGAATGCTTGGGGCCAGTGTATGGGATGAACCGGGGGGATGGGCAGGGAAGGGAGGTGGGAGGGGGCTTTAACATGGGGAGATCGTCCACACCTGTGGCTGATTCATGTCAATGTATGGCAGAACCAATACAGTACTGTGAAATGGAATAAGCATTAAACAAAAATAAAAAAATTAAAATTAAAAAAAAAAGAAAAAGAAAAAATGTGGGAAACCTTTGGATGAGAGCCCAGAGAGACAATCCTTAGAGCAGATAGAAAATCCTTTCATCTGACTAAGACACCAAGGACAAGGTGAGGACTGGATTGGTGAAAGATGATGCTGGGAAGGTAGACAGGGAAGATCCCAGAAAGTCTTGAAAACACATGTATGAACTTGGCCTTCACTCTGAGGCCAGGGGAAGCCACAGGAAGTTTTAAACTTCATTGTTGCACAAAACACCACTGACTTTTACTGGATTTTACTCAGTTCTTGGAAGTGCTGCATTTCAGCCATGTGGATACCCCACTGTGGAGTCCACTTGAGGAATGATGGGTGAGAACAGGTGAGAATCAGACCAGTTCTGGCAGAAGCCCTTGCAACATCACCTAACTCACTGAACCTAAGGAAAAACAGAGTGTAAAGCATAGAATGCTTTACAAACAACAGTTATCACTAGCTAGCATTCCAATATGTGAGCCACATATTCTAAAAGTAGCCAACTAACAGTGAATATTAGCCCTGTCTTGACCCCTTCTTTGGTGGGTTGCTAACATCTCCTTTCCTTATTCTGTATCACCGCCAAAGCTCATGCATGGTTATTCCTCTAATCCTTAAAACAACTTTTGGAAAAAAATAAGAAAGAGCTATATGGTGAACTCTGGACTGCTTAGCTTCAGGAGGCATTTGTTTTTATTGAAAGTGTTGGTCAGTTGTGTTTCAATAGGCTCCTCTGTCCATGGAATTCTCCAGGCAAGAATACTGGGTGGGTAGTCATTCCCATCTCCAGAATGCTTAACTTCAAGAGTCATTTGTTTTTATTGAAGTATAGATTTACAATGTTGTGTTACTTTTTGCTGCATAGCAAAGTGATTTATATATACATATACATATATATATAGTCTTTTTCTCTTTTCCATTATGGTTTATCACAGGATATTGACTATAGTTCCCTGTCCTGTACAGTAGGACCTATTCTTTATTCATTCTATATGTAAGAATTTGCATCTGCTAGTCCCAAACTCCCACTTCATCCCTCCCCTAAACCCCTCCTCCTAGGCACCTCAAGTTTGTTCTCTATGTCCATGTCCATGAATCTGTTTCTGTTTTGTAGATAAGTGCATTTGTGTCATATTTTAGATCCCACATATAATTGATATCCTATGGAGCTCCAACTAGTCCATCCTAAAGGAAATCAGTCCTGAATATTCATTAGAAGGACTGATGTTGAAGCTGAAACTCCAATACTTTGGCCACCTGATGCGAGGAACTGACTCATTGGAAAAGACCCTGATGCTGGGAAAGATTGAAGGCAGGAGAAGGGGACAACAAAGGATGAGATGGTTGGATGGCATCACCAAATCAATGGACATGAGTTTGAGTAAGCTCTGGGAGTTGGTGATGGACAGGGAAGCTTGGCATGCTGCAGTCCATGGGGTCACAAAGAGTCGGACATGACTGAGAGACCGAACTGAACTATGGTATTTGTCTTTCTCTGACTTACTTTGCTTAGTATGATAATCTCTAGGTCCAACCATGTAGCCGCAAATGGCATTATATCATTCTGTTTCATGGCTCAATAATTGCCCATTGTGAAGAAGCATTTGAAACAATGCATGTTGTCATTCTCTGAAGTGTAATCCAAGAGTTTTAAGAATGCTGACTCTTCTTGTCTGCCTGTGTGATACGATTTACAATAAATACGGGAAACCCATCTAAAACATTTTACATGAAGGTTTCTTTTATCCTTTAGAGTGTCATATTGAAGAAAAACTTCTTACCAGTCACAGAGAAGCTTTATCAGCCTAAAGCTAAACTGACTTCGTCACTCCCACTTCCTGGCATGTCCGTAAGCTAGAAAAAAAAAATACAGTAACAGGAAGACAAAAGTCTTCCTGGCCACCCTGGGTCTTTGAAAGATGGAAGGAGGGAATGTCTTAAAGGCTGACCGAGAGTGAGTGCCTTGCAGAGGAGCCAGGAACAAGTGTGTATCACAAGCTCCTTCTCTTGTGCAGGACAAAGAATGGTCAGGGGACAGAGACGTTGGCTATTCCCAAGATCTCCAGCAGAAAAACCTACTAGCTCTGAAAACTGCATCTAGAAAAGCTATCCTTTGTTTACTAACCCTTCCACCTCACTGCTCATGGTTGCAGGAAGAGTGAGCCCTATAGAGCCACAAACAAGCTCGAGCTGTCCTCCCAGCCATCACTCACCCCTCCCCAGGGAAGGGGAGCAATGCAGCTGATCAGGAGTCTGTGTGAAGGATGTGTTAGCTCTCAGCTTGACCCTGCTTCCATGCTCTTTCAAGTTCCATCTGCCTATAGGGAGCATGTGTCACAAGTCCCCTGGAAAAGGACCTGATGTGGTTTGCTCTGCTGCTAAGATGGTCTGATTTGGGTGAGGAAATATGTTTACCTCGTAAGACACATTCATTCCCCAAACGATTTAATCAAAAAAAGTGATATCTTGATCTCTTTCTGCCTGGTCCTATGTGTTTCTCTCAGTGTGTTCTCATCTCAGATATGGAAGGGAGGGGCACTATGTATTGACCCTTAAAACCTTAGCTCTATAAATAAAGCAAAGAATCAAGCCAGCTGGTAGAAGGGTAGATTTGACAAACCAGAAGTCATCTGTATCTCAATGGCTCAGCAGTAAAGAATTTGCCTGAAATGCAGGAGACACAGGTTCAATGCCTGTGTTGGGAAGATCCCCTGGAGCAGGGAATGGCTACCCACTGCAGTATTCTTGTCTGGAGAATTCCATGGGCAGAGGAGCCTGGCGGGCTACAGTCCATGAGGTCGCAAAGAGCTGGACACAACTGAGCACAAATATAATATGGAGTCTCCATTGTATTCAAGACATTATTTAGCTGATGGGGACACTTGGGGAAGAAGGCAGATACAGTTTTCCCTTGGGAGCTATTTATAGTTTAACAAGAGTATAATCAACGCCCCTACAGTTACTTATTTAGTCATATTTGTGGTAAGTGCAAAGTGCTATGAAAGAGACCTCATCAAGAATCTTAGAGAAGAAATATCATATGACATTCCTTATATGAGGAATCTAATATGGCAAAACCAATATAATATTGTAAAGTAAAAAAAAAATTGGAAAAAATAAAAAGAAATGATACACATGAACTTACAAAAGAGACTCACAGACTTAGAGAACAAATTTATGGTTACAGGAGGGAAGGAGAGAGGAAGTTAGGGAGTTTGCGATGGACATGTACATACTGCTATATTTAAAATGGATAATCAACAAAGACCTACTGAATAGCACAGGTAACTCAGCAGTGTTATGTGGCAGCCTAGATGTCAGGGGAGTTTGGGGGGAAATGGATACATGTGTACATATGGCTGAATCCCGTCGCTGTTCACCTGAAACTAGCATAGCATCGTTAACTAGCTATACAAAATAAGAAGTTAAAAAAAAAAAAAAAAAGAAATTCTCTGTTGTGGTCAATGTCTCCACCACATGGGCAAGTCTAAGACTCAGTAACCACTCTCAGCACCAACACTGCACCCTCCCCCGTCCCTCGTCTCCGCTCTTGCTGCTGATAAGTTGCTTCAGCCCTGTCCGTCTCTGTGCGACCCCATAGATAGCAGCCCACCAGGTTCCACCATCCCTGGGATTCTCCAGGCAAGAACACTGGAGTGGGTTGCCACTGCCTTCTCCGCACCACCCCTGCTCCTGGACCAGAGCTAATCCATCATCCAGTTCTAGCTACTTCATCTCCCCATCACCTTGCAGGCAAATCAGACTCTCTCCATCCCTACCAGCAACTCCACACATCAGTTTCCCAGTTGGTCTCTTCCCCTGACTGCTGCAAGTCATCTCCCAATTGATCTGCTTGGGTCCATTGTTTTTTAAAGTTGTTTTTAATTGTGGTAAAATAAACATGGCATGAAATTTACCATCTTTAAATGCACAAGGAAGTGGCACTAAGCACATCCTTATTGTTGTGACCATCACCACCATCCATTTCCAAAACTCTTTTCATGTGGCAAAACTGAAACTCTATACCTATCAAACAAGAATTCTCCATACTGCTTCCCCTCAGCTCCTGGCAAAACCATTCCACTTTCTGTCTCTCTGAATCTAACTGCTCTAGGAACCTCCCATAAGAGGAATCACACAAGATCTGTCTTTGGACAGCTGGCTTCCCTCGCCTAGCAGAATGTTCTTGGCTCACAAGGGCCTGATTTCCATTCTCTGCAGCACCCAGCATTGGGGAACAAATGAGACAAGAGTAAAACCTGCCTTGCATGGGTTCAGGAAAGGCATATGCCTGAGAAAGGGAGATTTGATCCAAGAATTGAAAAATGATAAAAACTTCATTAGCAAACACAAGAGAGATAGTAGATCCAAAACAGAAGGTCAGGAAGACAAAGTCCTCATGGGAGAAGGAGGTTGGTAGACTTGGGAAACTGGAAAACAAACTAACTAACACAAAGCAAAGACCAGAGTGGGGGGTGGGGCATGAACAGGGAGGGGGTTCCAGGGGATGGACTGCCCCAGGCAACAGGACCTAAAGGCCGGAGCAAAGAGAATCAGACTTCTCCCGTGGCTCAGATGGTCTGCCCGCAATGCAGGCGACTCAGGTTCAATCCCTAGGTCAGGAAGATTCCCTGGAAAAGGGAATGGCTATGCACTCCAGTTTTCTTGTCTGCAGAATTCCAAGGGCAGAGGAGCCTGGCAGGCTACAGTCCACAGGGCTACTAAGAGTCAGACACAACTGAAAAACTGACACTTTTACTTTTTCACTTTCAAATTGATAATCTCTGAAGACATCCAATCCCAGCAAGTTCTAGGATAAACAGTACTATACTGTTGAGGGACTTTTCAAAAGAACCGTCTCTAAGTAACTTTCCAAGACTACCCTTACCCCACACATAAGGACTGTAGGCAGGGCAATAACCCTAATTTCTTATATGCATTGTCTCAATTAATCCTCCCAACACCTTTTTGAAGTAAATAATCCTCTCCAATCTACAGGGTAGTAAACTGAAGCAAAGACAAGTAACTAGCCCAAGGTCATTCTGCTGGTAAGTGAGAGTCTGAGATCTGGACAAGATTTGCTTTCAACATCCACGAAGTTTTCACCAAATCATGTCCTTTTGAAGCCTGGATTTTTTTTTTAATACTTATTTAAATTCTTATTCCAAAGGACAGTTCTATGTTTTGAGGCATCACAGACAATACGGCAGTCTAAGCAAGCTGTAGGTGATATTTTAGTAACAAAGGATATTAGGATTTTTTTTTTTTGCAGAAAATATTAAAAATTAGCTAATACAGATTCAGTGCTCACTGTACTTGCCAGGAGACTCATGTCACAGCTCTAAGTTTCCCCAAAGAAGCCAGGTTCTGGAAATGAAACCAGAGGAGCAAGAGCCAGTCAGCTACAGGCGGGAGAATCATCCGAGCTATCAGTGGCCACGAACGGTTCTTTGCATGTGACAGCGTGTCCGGTGGGCTCAACCGGAGCATCACACGGTTACAGAGTCAAAGGGAAGAAAACACATTTGTTGCTTCCCAGTTGTGCTGACTCTTGGCAACCCCATGGACTACAGCTCACCAGGCTCCTCTGTCCATGGGCTTTCCCAGGCAAGAGTACTGGAGTGGGGTGCCATTTCCTCCTCCAGGGGCTCTTCCCACGGTAGGGATGGAGCACGCATCTCCTGCGTGCAAGTGGATTCTTGACCACCTATCTAAGAATGCTTTCTAAAGACAGTTAAAGAGAACCAAGAATGGCATCAAGTATACCAGACAAATTTAAGTGAAAAGCCAAAATACATAAACACCAACAGGACTAAACAATAAAATGTGAAAGTGAAAGTCTAAGATAATATACAACGAGAAGAGTAGATGCTATTTTGTTCATTCCCATGGAGACTCTCAGGTCCTTGAAAAGGTGTTGGAAAACTTTTCCTATAAGGGTACAGATACTAAATATTTTTGACTCAGCTGGGTCACTTGTAGCTCAAAGTAGCCACAGACAGTATATTAAAAAAAAAAATTGTGCTCCAAGAAAATGGTCTTTTTTTTTTAAGTGGTCATGAATTTATTTATTTATTTAAAATTTTATTTTTACTTTATTTTCAGAAACCTACAGTGAGCCTGATTTGACCTGCGATCCATAATTTACCAACCCTCCCGGCTTCCACCCCCTCTCTCTCACCCTGCCTATCTCTCCCTCCCTCTATCCTTCCCTTCTTCTCCCTCCCTACCTCCCCCTCTATCCCTCCCTCCTCTCCTTCCTGTTCTCTCTCTTCTCCTTCCCTCCCAACCTCCCCACCCCTCTGTCCAAAGTCCTAGAGTCTCCCAGCGATGCTCTCCTTAGGTGTCCAGAACATTCTCCCTGCTCTACCATCCAGTGTTCTCTGGTAGCTCTCGGGTGCCTGCCTTCACATTCCTAGCTGATGGGCACACCTGCCAGAGTGGCACCAGTGCCCTGATGCCACCCTCTCCTTCTGCTCTGGACCCACAGCTTCTGCCCAGTGTCTGTCTGTCCCAATTCTTGGGATGGAGCATCCAACTGGCCGCAAGCTCCGAAATTAACCAGGCTGGGTCACAGGTGCATTCTTAGCCCAACAGCCATGGTCAAGGATGGAGCAGACCTGTGATGCCAGACACATTCAGGGATGCCTGCCAGAGCCACAGGCAACAGACAGTTCTTTGAGAGGGGCTGGCATTCACCTCAAACACGCCTAACATCAGAAAGAGAAGAAGGGTGACTGGGATCTACAGTCCAAGAGCAACAGCAGACAGGCTGGAGGAGCACAAAGCCACGCTGGAATCAAAAAAGTACTTAAAAGAAGTGGGATGTGTTTACTCAGTTCGGGAAGAATCTGAAGATTCTTGGAGAGAGACCAAATGAGAGTGATAAAAATAATCATATGGATGAAAAAATCCAGTGTGCAAAACTATAAAAATACAATTGTGGCGAAAGCTGCTCTTATCTTATGTAAAAAGGGGTACTACTGAACAGTTGCAGAAAGCTGCTTTTTAACCCCATAAGGGGCAGAATACCAGAGAACAAGAACCCAAGCAGGGGCACCTATCTGACTCAAAGAAGTTGATAGTAAATTCCAACAGAGGCTGCAAATGGGTACAACACAGTGTCTGCATCCACATAAATAGGTATAAGTTAACCTGAATGTATACAAAGAACATGGGAAGGGGGAGGTCAACTCACAATACAAACAATTCTTCACTTTGTATCAGAATTCAACGTGGAGATGCTAGACCAGGAAAACTCATTAATTTCTTTGATTTCTCTGTCCAAATGGACCTTAGGCAATGAGAAAATAAATCTCTGCTCAAGTTCTGTTTTTAGCATAAGCGCTGGAACCAGCTCTCTCCCTCTGCTTCTCCAAGCTGACCCAGATCTCTCAGCGTTCTTCAAATACATGCTGAGATCTGAGGACAGTGTGTGGTTACAAGGTGGCTGATCCTTCACAATCCTGAGTGGGGTTCCGCTACAGGATGGAACCCTTCTCAACCACCACGAGGAAGAAGAGCATCTGATGTAGTTTTGCATCTCAATGGCCAAGACATCGTGGTGGGTGCACAAGTGCCCCCCCCCATTCTTTTTCTTGATGTTCTGCTAGTAAAAGAGTTGCACACTGAGGACATAATCTCAGGGCTTTAGGCAGTGAGTCTTAATGGCAGAATTATCTTTATAGAGTTTTGTAAAAAATAATGAAAATAAAAATATTTGCCAGGTACCCACCCACAAAACTCCAATTCAGCAGGTATCACATTATGCTTTTTAGTTTAATATGGATCTAGGAATTAATTATCCATCACCTGCCAATATGAGAGACTTAAGAGACTTAGGTTCGATTTCTGGGTCAGGAAGATCCCCTGAAGCAGGGCATGGCAACCCACTCCAGTATTTCTGCCTGGAGAATCACAAAGACAGAGAAGCCTGGTGGGCTATAGTCTACAGGGTCCCAAGGAGTTGGACATGATGGAAGTGACTGAGACAGCATATTAAAAAGCAGAGACGTTACTTTGCCAACAAAGATCCATCTAGTCAAGCCTATGGTTTTTCCTGTGGTCATGTATGGATGTGTGAGTAGGACTATAAAGAAAGCTGAACACCAAAGAATTGATGCTTTTGAACTGTGGTGTTGGAGAAGACTCTTGAGAGTCCCTTGGACTGCAAGGAGATCCAACCAGTCCATCCTAAAGGAAGTCAGTCCTTGGTGTTCATGGAAGGACTGATGCTGAAGCTGAAACTCCAGTACTTTGGCCACCTCGTGTGAAGAGCTGACTCATTTTGAGACTCTGATGCTGGGAGGGATTGGGGGCAGGAGGAGAAGGGGACCACAGAGGATGGGATAGCTGGATGGCATCACAGACTCAATGGACGTGAGTCTGAGTGAACTCTGGGAGTTGGTGATGGACAGGGAGGCCTGGTGTGCTGCGGTTCATGGGGTTGCAAAGAGTCGGACACGACTGAGCGACTGAACTGCACTGACTGAGCACAAGCACAGAGTCCTTCAGATGCTCTTGTCGTGTAGTCAGCCTCAAAGACTGCTGGTTTAGGGCAAGAAACATTTAAACAAGGATGCAGACACTTTAGCTGAGGAGGGAAAGCCAATGAGTAAAGATGTCTATGGGCCAGCAAGTGAGGTCTGGAGCTGCTTGTGCAGGGGCTAAGTACTGCAGCTGAGTTCACACCTAAGAGGTGGCTCAGGAGAGGGCTGAAGGCAGAGCCCCGCTGGAGATGGCAGAAGAGGAGGCTCATCTATCTCTGCACCAGGTGCGAGGAGGGGCTGAATGAATGTGGAGTTTCTCTGAAACTACATGAATCCAAGATTCACACAAGGCAGGACACCCTGTGGCCTCTGGAATGGTTTTCCAGGCCAATGTTCAGATTCGATGTGATCTACCATGCATTAAACCTAAGTTGGTTTCCCCTTTTCCTCTAGCATGCTTGCCCATCTCTTATCAAAATTCACCCCCAAATACTCAGCAGGTATTTAAAAAATAACCCCCTCACCCCAAAATACCTTCTTGAACTGACTCTACACACATATACTCTTTATGAATATATAACACATATACTATTAATGAGTGTACAACGAGCACTCCTCGAGATTTCTCCATGGCTTACTCCTGATTTCAGTGAAACTTGGTCCAAATGTCTGCAGGTCCAAGACACCTGCCTGAGCACTCCGTCTCAAACACCCTCCTATGCCAAGTGCCAGTGGTTATCTGCCTTCCCATTTTTCCTCATAGAACATATCACCATTTGCCATTATATTTTTTAAATTTAGTATCTGTCTTGGCCAGGACTTTCCTGGTGGTCTAGTGGCTGAGACTCTGTGCTCCCAATACAAGGGTCCACAATTCCAGCCCTGGTCAGAGAACGGGACCCCACATGCCACAATTAAAGACCCTAAAAATATATTTTTTAAAAAGTCTGCCTTTCCCATCATGAAGTAAACTTCCTGAGATCAAGAAGTCTGTTTCACTCACTGGTTACCTCCAATGTCTAGAACAGCACCTGGCACAAATCTCTCAGATCTTCACCGACTGAACAATGAATGTAGGAACTGATCTATGTACCAGCCACTTGCTGGTCACAGGCTGTAATGGGTTGACCCATGTTTCCCCCAAGTTTGTCCTTTGACACACTAACCTTGGAAACAGGGTAGTTGTAGGTAACTAGCTAAGATGAGGTCACCCTGCAGCAGAGTGGGCCCCTATTCCAGTATGAATGGTGTTCTTAGAAAATGGGAAATCTGCAAAGAAGCATGCAGGCAAGAGACGGCTGTAACATAACAGAGTGATGCGGCCACAAGCTGAGGAATGGCCAGAGGGAGGCACTACACAGACCTTCACTAGCACCCTCAGTGGAGCATGGACTTACTCACATCTGGATTTTGGACTTCCGGCCTCCAAAAATGTTAAGACAATAAATTTCTTTTGTTTGAGCCACTCGGTTTGTGGCACTTTATCACGGCAGCCCTGGCAGACTAATACACAGAGACGCCAAACCAAGGATATTCCGTTCCAGTCTGGAGCTATTCGCACTTCCCATCTGGGCCACCCAAAACTGTACTCTCCAGGCCACTGTCAAAAATGGGATTTCCATGGAGCCTCTGACACTGAGTTTTTCTGGTGGCTCAGACGGTAAATAATCTGCCTGCAATGCAGAAGGCTCAGGTTCAGTCCCTGAGCCTGAAGATCCCCCGGAGAACGGAATGGGTACCCACTCCAGTATTCTTGCCTGGAGAATTCCATGGACAGAGGAGCTGGCAGGCTATAGTCCATGGGGTCACAAAAAGTTGGACACAAGTGAGCAACTAACACTGTCACAGAGCCTCTGAGCGATGATAAAGGGAAATAAGCATTGGGAGTAAGTGGACAGGTAAATGAGATAACCATTTCCGGGGCAAGTACCCTCACATGAATTCAGAGGTACAGGCATGTTTATATCAAAATCAGTCAGTAGTCTCTTGTCTGAACCTTCCCAGCTCCAGAACTGAGAGAAAGTCCAAAGGAGATCTTTGATAAACAAACATGTATCCATCAGGTTTTACAGTAACGATTAGCTGGGAGCAGCTCTTGCCCCACCTGACTTTTGGGAGGCACAAGAAAAACAATCTGAACAGCTGTGCCATCCTCCTGGGTCCCAAAGAACAGACTCTTGCCTTTTGGAAAGGGTGAAGCCCACCCATGAGGGTGGAAGATGCAGATTCTTCTCGCATTTAGCAAAGAGAATCCTGACTTTCAGATGTCTCATTGAGACGCTACCCAGAAGGCAAGTCATTATTTCAACTCAGATGTCTTCCCAGAATACCCCCTTGTCATCTGCTTTCAAAAAAACTGAAAAGATGATGTTGTTCGAAATGTCATCTGCCTGTTACACAGAAGCAAAATCAAAGTGCTCTTTGTGTTAAATGTGACTATCATCTCACTTGAAATCCAGAGCATAAATGTTACTAATACCCTCTGCAGTCACCCAGCCCGCTATCAGCTGGAGGAGGCTGCAAAGACAGATTCAGATTTCATAATTTTGCCACTTATTTTTTCTTGTTAATTTAAAAATAGCACAGTGTTTTAACTGCACTCAATTTAATGTATATACCTGCCAGTTCCAACACCCCTCATTATTTATATTGCTGAAAAGCACTTAAAAATCAAATTGCATAATTTGTACTTGTACATCTTTAAGGTAGATTTATATCTTAAATATTGTCAAATAGCAGTGGGCAGCATGGCTTTGAATATTAAGTTTTAACAAGTCATCAACCCCTAAACAAATTCAGAGAATGATGAAAACAGGTCATTAGTTATTTGGGTAAGTAGCTACTAAAAGACGAGTTGAAAGGTCAGTTCATGTCTGAAATGTTTAGGCTCAAGGGATCTAGGGCCAGGCTCTTGGGAGGAAGAGAGGAAAGCAAGGAAAACCAAGCAATCGCATGGCACACGGACATTCCCAATTCTGTTACCAAGGTCCCTCCCACACTCATGCTGGGAGACCAACACAGCACCACCTGACATATTACCATCACACTGATAATGTGAACTTCTTGGTGGCTCTGCAGTTTTGTTAGAAATATCATATAAATCTGTGTATTGAGCTATTCCAATTAATTCAAGCTGTCTCTTCACAGTGGTTGCAACAAAGTTGCACATTAAAGTAACACCATGAAAGTTACTTATGTCTGTGAAAACTGTGTTGCTTGGGAAGGGGACTGCAAGACACTCAAGTTGAAGAATTAAGCCTGAAGAGAGAGACATGAAACAGATGGCCTGTGACCTGGCCCTGGTGCACCCCACCCCCGTCCCTCATCCTTCACCAGAGCTCCCCGTGCTATTCCCTATCACCCAGGCCTCTACTATGTCCTCCAAATGGAAAATTCTTAAGCAACTCTCAAGTGTCCTAACACCCATCCATAGCACTCCCACAGGCAGAATTTCGTTCTTCTTTGATTGGTCCTGCCACTTTGCATGCAATCTTCTACTTCAGTAACTATCTCTTTGTATGAAACCCTCTCTGGTCACATCTATGTTCTCAGAAAACAGAAGGCTGCTGCAAACCACAGACCACGTGCCTCTGAATCACCAGATTTACCCCAATTAATGCACAATGTGCCACAGAGCAGCAGCTCGGTGAAAACCCACTTCTGAGCGCATAACCCGTGTGGGCCAGGCACTCTTCTGGGTGCTTGCCACTGTGTTATCTGAACCCAAGGGAACACCGGAGACATGTGGTTTGATTTCACTGGGACTTGGGAGGCCAATCCTTAGCCCAAAGTGACACCAACAGCAGGAAGCAGAGTGAGAAGTTCACCCTGGGTTTCCTGGCTTCAACCTACCACGTAAGAGGAAACAGTAACACTGATGGAAATAGCAATAGGTAACACTTTATAACCTCTCATGTAACAAGTACTGTGCTAAGCACTTTGCATTTTAATTTTAGTCTTATAACACCGTAAGACATATGCTGTTATTATTTCTATTTCTAGAGGAAAAGAATGATTAGGCAAGGTACCACAAAGCCCACAGCAACTAAATGGCGGAAATGGTGTGTGAACCACCCGCCACACCTGCCTCCACCCGCCACAACTGCCTCCACTCGCCACACCTGCCTCTTTCCAGCAGGCTGACTGGACCCCACCAGGATACCTGGGAACCCTTTTGGCAGCCCTTGGTGGAAAGCCCAAGTGTGGGTCCAGAACTACTAGACTAGAACAGCTGTCTTACTGGAGGCAAATCCCAGCCCCCAGCCCCACCCTGACCCAGAGTCTAGGACACGGCAGCATCTTCACGTTACTAGCATTGGTTGTATAGTAACAAGACTGCTCGAGCCTGAAAGCTGCCCTTTGATACGGAAGCCAGGAGGTGGGGGTGGTGTTGACACTAAATCATCCAGAGATACTAATATAAGAGTTTTACAGTGAGAAGCTCTTTAATAAGACATGAAGCAAGATTTGGTACCAAATGTGTTTGCCCTTAAGTCAGCAGCATCAGAAATCATCTCGGGTGGTATCCACGGTGAGCACAGAATGCAGCCGGGGAAGGAGTGTTATATGACCCTTCTCTCTGGAATCCCTTCTCTTTGGCACCTGTTCCCTTTCTGTACTCAAACGCCCCATCAATGGCACCTAGACAACAACTTACAGGAAACATATGAGAGAACCATGACCCGGTGATAGAGACCAGTAAGAGTGCAAAGACTGGCCACAGGCTATCTACATGCTTTATACCCTCACATCCCTGGTGCAACTAGGGTGCACCTATCCTGAGGGAAGAGGACTGATGCAAGAGACCCCTTGGTGACGTCTTCCTTGAGGATTAATCTTGTGTTTCGTTGGTTTCCTAAGCAGTACTGCCCATTGGCAAGGGAGTGGCTCACTTAGGGACAGTCCTGGCTGCAGAGAACCCCGTGCGGAACTGTGGAATTTCAGCACCTAATTCACTGGAGGTCACTGTGCATATCCCAACACGCTTCACATTAGTCATGAGTCATGCACCCAGGGGTGGAGAAGAATGTTCCCAAGCCTGCTAAAGAGTAGCCAAGAAGCAGAGAACCGACTACAGAACACCACCCTCTCCTCCCTGCAATTCCCTGCACATTTGGCCATGGCGTTCTCCAATCCCAGTTGCCTTCTCACAGCCACCTCCCCTTTCTTCCCTCCAGCACTCCTACTGTCCCAGCTGAGGTCTGAGCTTTTTATGTCCCTTCCTTAAGCTGCCCGGTGACTTCTGCTGAGGGTCCACATCATCTCAAGTCTTCATTTTGGTGACTTCCTAGAGTGGAACCGCCATGCTTCTCCAGACTTCTAATAGCAGAGATCTCCCTGGCAATGAGTATGTAACCAAGACAGAGTCCACTCAACTCTGTCCTTCAACTCTGCACCCAGGGAGGGGAGGAGACAGCATCAGGCTCGGGAAGGGGTGTGGGGGCAGCTGTCACAAGTCCTGGAGATGGAAGGACAAAGGCAGCATGATGAAGGCTGGGAAACCCTTGGTACTAGGAGAGTGCTGAGAAAACACAAGGGCATTTATACACAAAAGAAATCCCGAGTGACTCTGCCTGGAATGCTGAAAACAGAACCTCTTGGAAGCATCTATGAAGATGTGTGGAAATTCCTGAAAATATGAATATGAGGAACACATGCTATTAAACTGCATTCAAAATTGCACTCCTAATAGCCAGACTATTGAATTGAAATATACCCACTGGGACATCTCGCGCAGCAAAGGTTTTCTATGTTTGGCATGCTATAGAAACGATGGCATCAGAATCAACTGTAAGATTTATCCAAATGCACGTTCTTGGGCCATAACCCCGTTCTTATCAAACTAGAATCCCAGGCAAGGATTTCAGGAATCTGTTTTTTTTTTTTTTTAAACAACTCCCCTCAGTGTTTTTTATTCCCACTAAAGACAGAGGACACAGCAATATAAATTTGGGGACTCAGAACTGAGTTCTAAGTCTGGTCTTGAGGATGAGGACATCTTTGGAAGATGTCCCTCATCTAATGATGTCCTTGCTGAGGGCTGAATGTGGGACTGGTATTCACATGCCCACAACCCTGTAGAGAACAGAGAAATAATCCTGACATAAGTAAAGCAAAGAATGTGTGTGTCACATTCTCACTGCACCTTGACTTTCTCAGCTGTAAAATGTGGACGATCCCAGCCAGTTGTGCAAGACTCAGAAAAGAGGAGGCAAGTGTGGAGAGCAATTAGCAGAGGGTCTGGCACAGCCTAAGTGCTCAAAAGATGATATATTCTTTTATGACAGTATCTACTGATCCATCTATATGGTTGCATATAAATTTACCAAGTATATAAACAGATGCTGCAAAACATGGCAAGTTGTCCTCCTTTCTGGGCACCTGAACCTTTAACCCATCAGAGCTCAGGGATACAGTAGGCAACCTAGCCTATAGCTTGCTGCTACTGCTGTTAAGTCACTTCAGTCGTGTCCAACTCTGTGCGACCCCATAGACAGAAGCCCACCAGGCTCCCCCGTCCCTGGGATTCTCCAGGCAAGAACACTGGAGTGGGTTGCCATTTCCTTTTCCAATCGTGTCCTACTCTAGTGACCCCATGGACTTGACTACAGTCTACCAGGCTCCTCCATCCATGGGATTTTCTAGGCAAGAGCTTACCAGGCTGAGAAACAATGTTTCCTTTTGTGAACCAGAGCTTAGGAGCCAGCTTAAGACCGCCTGACTCCCTCTTTCCCTGGAATATCCAATCCATCACCAAGTCCCTTAGGTATCACAATATTTGTTCTTATTGTTCAGTTCCGCAGTTGTGTCCAACTCTGCAGCCCCATGACTGTAGCATGCCAGGCTTCCCTATCCTTCACCATCGCCTAGAGCTGACTCAGATCTATTGAGGCAGTGATGCCATCCAACCACCTCATCCCTCTGTCATCCCCTTCTCCTCTTGTCCTCAATCTTTCCCAGCATCAAGGTCTTTTCCAATGAGCCAGCACTTCGAGCCAGGTGGCCAAAGTATTGGAGCTTCAGCTTCAGAATCAGTCCTTCTAATGAATATTCAGGGTTGATTTTCCTTTAGGATGGACTGGTTTGATCTCCTTGCTGTTCAAGGGATCTTAAGAGTCTTCTGCAACACCAAAGTTCAAAAGCATATCCAACCCAAATACTTCTTAGCCCCTCCACACGGGACCACCCAGCTTGTGGAAGACAATGCCTCCTTCTGGGTACCCTGACTGCAAAATTGCTCCCAGCCAACACTCTCTCCAAAAAGCAGGCCCCTGCTCTGAGCCCATCAATGCAGAGTTGCCAGCATTCAGCAAATAAAAATACAGAATGCCCAGTTATGTCCAAACTATACAATTAACCATGGTTTATCTGCAATTCAAATTTAACTGGCCGTCCCGTATTTGATCTGGCAACTTTTATCAATGGCTTTCTGCTGCACTTGGAATCAAAACCAATCTCCGAACTAGCATCTGCAAGCCTCACTCCACTGGCATCAGCCTCACCCTCTGCTCTCACCTCCTGCTCTCATTGTTCCCTGAGCATATCTATCTTGCAGCCTCAGGATGGCTACACTTGTCATTCCCTCCATCTATGACGTTCTTCTCTTAGATCTTTGCTTGGTTCTAGCCCTGGCTCCATTCAGCCCTTTACAGTAAGTATTCTACACATGAATGAGCTCTGCTCCAAGAATGCTTTGTAAGTCCGATTTGTTCATAAGTAAGTCCAACAAAATTAGCCTAGATACCCAACTAATACAATCAGCTGTAAAATACTGTACTGTAATAGGGTTTATAATATTTTTCACACAAAGAACAAACACAAAAATAAAAATTTTCTATTTATACTTTTTTCATCTTTAATAATTTTTGTTGATATATATGCATATAAAATTAAGTTTGTATATGCACAACTATTTTGTATTCAAACACACACTATTCACTCAACAAATTTTTTTGAGGATCTGCTATGAAAACATTTTTAATCTTATAGTACAGTATCACGCAGCCATGGAATTGAGATGCTTGCTCTTGGAAGAAAAGCTATGACAATCCTAGACAGTGTAATAAAAACCAGAGACATCATTTTGCCAACAAAGTTCCATGTAGTCAAAGCTATGGTTTCTCTAGTAGTCATGTAGGCATGTGAGAGTTGGACCAGAAAGAAGGCTGAACACCAAAAAACTGACACTTTTGAACTGTGGGGCTGGAGAAGACTCTTGAGAGCCCCTTGAACACCAAGGAGATCAAACCAGTCAATTCTAAAGGAAATCAACGCTGAATATTCCTTGAAAGAATTGATGCTGAAGCTTCAATACTTTGGCAAAGAGTATACCTGATGTATACTCCAATACCTGATGTGAAGAGCCAGCTCATTGGAAAAGACTCTGATGCTGGGAAAGATTGAGGGCAGGAGGATAAGTGGGTAACAGAAGATGAGATGGTTGGATGGCATCACCCACTCAATGGACATGAGTTTCAGCCAACTCCAGGAGAGAGAGAAGGAGAGGGAAGCGTGGTGTGCTGCAATCCAAGTTGCAAAGAGTTGGACATGACATAGCGACTGAACAACCACACAGTAACATGAAAAGTACAGCAGTACAGTACAACAGCTGGCATACAGGGGCTGGCATCAAGGGAACAGTCAAGAGTTACTGACTAGAGGAGGGAGAGGAGGTGGGAGAGGGCGGAGCTGAAGGATCCTCAGGAATAGGAGACAGAGGGAAATTGCATCACACCCAACGCTGATGGCACAGGTGCCTTGCAGGAACCAGGTGCACGTGTGCATCTTTGAAATCATAACTTGAACATTCCTATGTAGGAGATTTTTTAAAATATAAACTTATTTATTTTAATTGGAGGTCAATTACTTTACAATATTGTATTGGTTTTGCCTTACATCAACATGAAGCCGCCACAGGTATACATGCGTTCCCCATCCTGAACCCCCCTCTCTGCTCCCTCCCCATACCATCCCTCTGAGTCGTCCCAGTGCACCAGCCCCAAGCATCTAGTATCATGTATTGACCCTGGACTGACGATTCATTTCATATATGATATGATACATGTTTCAATGCCATTCTCCCAATGTAGGGGATTTACTGTAATCTAATATGTCCTCTTCAAAGACATTCTCCTTCAGGGTCTAGCTCTTTCTATTATTTTATAATATTCATTGCTAGTGGACAGAATTTCTTATCATTGCCCTTACTGGGAAGCAAGTTTCATGAGGACAAAGCCTCTCTTAGTTATGAATGTACTCCCAGAGCCGAGGAGCATGGGTGACGCATAGTGGGTACAAAATAAATAATCGTGGAGTGAAGGAATGTTGGAGAAGGCATTGCATTCCACTCCACTCATGAGAGCCCCACAGAAGCTGCACAAGCTGGAAACACCTGGCAGGTGGGAGACAGGGAGGTGGCAGTTCAGGAGGGCACATGAATTCAGGTACAGTTCATGTTGAGGAAGTGGCAGGGCAGGAGGGAGCTGGGAGGCAGTAAGAGGACCTGTTTGTCAGGGAGGTCTGATGCCAACTGGGATGTCTACCTAATAGCAAAGATACCTCAGTGCCAATCCTTGGCCTATTCTTCCTCAAAAAGAAGGGCTTTCAAATAGAAAACAAACTTAGGGTTACCAAAGTGGAAAGGTATGGGGAGGGATAAATGAGGAGTTTGCAATTAACATATACACACTACTATATATTAAATAATCAACAAATACCTACAATACAGCACAGGGAACTATATTCAGTATCTTGTAATAACCAACAATAGAGAAGAATTTGAATAAAATATATACATATGTATGTAAAACTGAATCCCTTTGCTGCTGTTGCTGCTAAGTTGCTTCAGTCATGTCCAACTCTGTGCGACCCCATAGATGGCAGCCCACCAGGCTCCTGCATCCCTGGGATTCTCAAGGCAAGAACACTGGAGTGGGTTGCCATTTCCTTCTCCAATGCATGAAAGTGAAGAGTGAAAGTGAAGTTGCTCAGTTGCGCCCGACTCCTAGCGACCCCACGGACTGTCCATGGCATTTTCCAGGCAAGAGTACTGGAGTGGGTGCCATTGCCTTCTCCGCCATTTGCTCTAACAGGAGCAAATACAGAGTGAACCCAGAGGACCCTCAAGCAGCCATGCTCCATCCTCTGCTCCTGTCCATAGTGCCATCGGAGGCCCCACAGATCCTGGGGCTCATGTCATGCTGTGCATCTGGGGCCGACTTCAAACCCTGCTGGAATTTCAGGATTTGGTTTGGCAAATATCAAGACAGGACAAAAACTACTGAGACGAGACAGAGATGGGGGAAAGAAAGGAGAAAAACCTCCCCCTCAAACAGGCATGGAGCAGAGGGCTAGGAGGAGAGATTTAGGGAGACAAAAAAGGAAGCGGAAATCTTTGGGGAAAAAGTAAACAAAAAGGAACGAGAAATGTATTTGGGCGAGTCCAAAAAGTAGAAGAGATAAAGAAAAGGATGGAGGGCTAGACCAAGTCCCCAAGACAAGGGATAAGTAGAAACATGAAAAAAAAAAAAAAAAAGGATAATTAAAATGGAGAGAAAATATGAATATTTTAAATGCATATAGTGTACATCTTTCACAATGAATGTTAACGAACTTTTGCCCATAGATGTTCAGTAAATGTCACTGCCCCAAGCACTAGATGCTTCCATGAGTAATCCTGTCATGGTGTGAAGGGTGAAGCCAGGCAGGCCGGGGCCAAACACAGCCTTCATCCTATAATATCTCTATGACTTTCAGCAAGTTGGCAGACATCTCCAGGTCTCAGTTTCCTCATCTACATTGAGGATAACAGTTTTGCCCCATGGGTGGTACTGGGGATTGAATGCACACATGTTGAACCAGTAAGTGTCATATAATCATCAGAGCTACCCAAGTTTATACGACTGCCCTGATCACTTCATCCTCCCAACAACCCCAGATGGAGATATCCACATCCCCAGTTAACCCTTGAAGATGCTGGTACCCCCAGTTAATACACCCAATAAGCAGCAGAAGATGGAACTCAAACACACTTCAGGCTCCCTGGACTACAGACCACAGGGGAGGGGAAAAAGGGAAGGAGAGCATGTGAAAGAGAAAAAAAAAAAAAAACAACAGAGGGAGAAGCATCCCTTTCTGTTTAGGTGAAATGGAAGACATTAAGAAGGCAAAGAAAGCAGAGAAGAGGGAAGAGAAAAAAGACCAGAGACCCTGCCTCGGAACTTCTTCAAAGCATGCGGATCCCTTCCTACTTCCAAAAGTTGCATTAGAGCTGATGAAGCACAGGCCCCACAGCCCTCTCCTGGGGAGCACCCAGTTTGACTGTGCAGCCCTGGCAGTTGCAAGCATCACCCTTTGGCTTGAGAGCAGAGTAAATTTGCTGTGTACGTTACCAAGAGAAAATAAATACTGAAACTCCACAAGGACTCCATGCAACGGCTTTCCAAAGTCCAGCCACGTGCTGCAAGCAGATGTGGAGTTAGCAAAATCCGAATTCAATTGACATTTTCGGGGAGGAGGTAGCAGGGAGAGATGAGGTTGCTGGTCAGGAAGAACGGTTTCATACCTTTCTAAAAGATGGGAGGAAGGGGGAATTAAAAATAGATTTGTTGTCGCCGTAACACTGCAAGCCACACACACGACATTGATCAGAGAGAATCCACGTGGCTGAGTATTGGACATGGAGGTACCAGTGGACTCATTTCTCACCCACAAATATTGACTGTGCAGTAAGAAAGCCTGCGAGTCCAAGACTGGATCATGGACCTTCATAGGCCAGCAAGCAAGTCAGCAAGCAAAATCCATGCCTCTCAGCTCACATCCACCCATCGCCCATACACATTCAGACACAAAAACTGACCAAGCCCCCCAGTAACCTCTTCTAAGCTTCCCTGTGTGTCGTGGCCCACTCCTAACAAGCACGGGCAAAGGCCTGACTCCACTCAACAGTGATCCTCGCCCAACTTTCTGGGCCAGCCCCTTGATGGTTCTGATATGCACACAATGGGAGGCCTTTAAGGAACCAGGGAGAGAGAGGGTCTTGGAGGGACCCACCCTGTTCATCTCCAGGTAGCACCAAGAATTCTGGGGAAGCAGGCTTCTTCCCTCCTCTGCACCCACATCCCTTCTTCTGTGTCTTAGCTTCTGTCACACACCTTTAAAGGCAAGCATCTCCCTTATTCCAGTAATTCATTCCTTTAAATACAATGTCCTGAGTCACAAAACTAACAAGGAACCAATTTCCCATAATTTTCAATGGGAAAAGTTCTAATTAAAATTACGAAGTTAGATTATAATTGAAACTTAACAATGCGTTCGATGTGAAGTCAACTCTCCCCTCCCAATTTCCTAACATGAAATAAAGACATCGTAAACATCAAACACCTGTGCAGAAGCGACAAATTCTCCTGTGAGGATGTAAAATGTTTACAACACTGCTTCCTGATCAGAACAGTCTCCGTGCTGCTGCCAACCTGCAGTCGCGCCTGGCCATTTTCAGCGCCGGCAGCACGCACATCCCTGGCTTGTTCAGGCTTCTAGGTGTCGCAGAGTGTCTGTTAGGATGTGTGTGCATGCATGCTCAGTTGTGGTCTGACTCTTGGCGACCCCATGGACTGCAGCCCACCAGGCTCCTCTGACCAGGAAATTTCCAGGCAAGAATACTGGAGAGTGTTGCCATTTCCTTCCCAGGGGAAATCTTCCTAACCCAGGGGTCAAATTCACACCTCCTGCTTTGGTAGGCAAATGTTTTACCACTGAGCCACCAGGGATGCTCCAGAGTATCTGTAGACAATTCGTTTTCTACCAACTGTATCTGGTCTAGGACTTATTTATTGTATTATTTAAAATATATTGATTTTTGCAAATAAAAATTATCTCTATATAAATATCATCCTCAAAATACACTACTGAGATATGTACTTTACATTGTAAAGCAACTTTTTAATGCAATAAAAATTAAAAAAGAAAGTGTAGACACGTATTTTCATATCTCGCCACCACGCTCATTTCTTGTGTCAGTTTTTTTATAAAATTTCCTGCAGTTTAATCACCCAAATTAAAGGGTGAGGAAAACATTCGTAAAAAGGTTTTCCAACAAAACAAAACAAAAAGATAGGTACTTTCTACAAAGTATTGGAAAAAAAAAGAAAGGGAGCAATAATATTACCTGCAGTTCACAAAAGAGAGAAGAATCCAAATATTCATCCAAAGACGAATGGATAAACAAAGCGAAGTACATACATACAAGGGAGTATCACTCAGCCTTGAAAAGAAAGGAAATTCTGATACATGCTACAGTGTGGAAGAACCTTAATGATAGTCTTCCAAGTAAAATAAGCCAGACTTGACAAATAAGGCGTGATTTCACATACGTGAGGAACTTAGAATAGGCAAACTGACGGAAACAAAACAGAACTGCAGTTATCAGGGCCTGGGGGAGGGGAAATGAGGAACTGCTGACAGTTTTGGATATAAAGCCTGGTGACGGTTACACGCGCTGTGAATGTACTTAATGCCAGGGAGCACACTTACTGACTGAGCTGGTGTGTGTGTCTGTGTGTGTGTGTCTATGTGTGTGTATTTTGTTTTTGCAACTCCAAGAGGCATGTAGGAGCTTAGTTCCACAACCAGGGATGTAACTCATGTCCCCTGTAGTGGAAGAATGGAGTTTTAACCACTGGACTGCCAGGGAAGTCCCTATGTTTTATTTTATGACAATTAAATAAGAGGCACTCTACTTGGAAAACCTCAACCCAGAAGCATGATGTAGGTTGTATGTTATCAATATCTGGATCTAGTGAATTTGGAATGAAGTTTTCTTGGTGACAGAGCAGCTTGTTTTTAAATGGCATATGGACTGTTCGAAAAGAGGGCTCATTGGTAAGACAAGGTTTTCAAGCAATGTGGAGTGGATAAAATATTTTAGAGGTTCTCTCCTTTTCATAAGCAGTCTGAACATCTAGAGAGACTAGAGTCAGCAGCCTTAGTGATGTCATCCCAGGGGTGATCGCTAAGCAGTCTTGTTTTCAGACTCTGTTTGGAAAGTCTTCTTTCTGTTTGTCTGACACGAACTAGTAATAATAATGTGAGAGTTATGGACCCTATAATAATGCCATGCCTGCCTCTCATTAGCCTGTCTGCGAGGCGCTGGCCAGAACATCTGAAATTATCTAAGGCAGAGAGTTTGCTAGAATCATCTGAGGACTATTGACTAATGAATACAGTGGGAGCGTAGTGGGATGCTAACCCTCTTTCACCTCAAACCTTTTGGCCACTGGTGCTACCAAACAAAATCATTCCAGATTTTTGGATCACTGAATTGATTTAGATAAATTCATACAAAAAAAAAAAGAAAGAAAGAAATAGGAGGACTTCCCTGGTGGTCCAGGGGCTAAGACTCCATGCTCTCAAAGCAGGGGGCCTGGGCTGGATCCCTGGTAAGGGAACTAGATCCCACATGCTACAATGAAGATTTAGCATGCCAAAACAAAGATAGAAGACATTGAGAGCTGTAACTAAGACCCAGAGAAGCCAAATATATATATATATAAATATATATAAAAGCAGAAATAGGATTAGGTAGTCCTTTGGTCTCTTCCAACTATAAAGTTAGTTGCTCAGTTGTGTCCAACTCTTCATGACCACATGGAGGGTAGCCCACCAGGCTCCTCTGTCCATGGGATTCTCCAGTCAAGAATACTGGAGTTGGTAGTCGTTCCTTTCTCCAGGAGACCTTTCCAACTCAGGTTCAGTCCCTGGGCTTGTGATGCAGGGTCCCGGCCTTGCAGGCAGATTCTTTACCATCTGAGCTATTAACCTCATCTCTGAAATGGCTGGTTGTAGTCTTTGCATGGCTGGCCCTGACTCTGGGGTGCAGAGACTGGGATGGGAGGAAAAAAAAGAAATCAGAGTTTTGGATTATCATTCAAGAGTAAGATAAGTAGTTAGCTTCTTACTGGGCATCATCTGTGGATGGATGCTCTATCTAGACTTGATCTTCAATTTCAGCTATTTTAGTTACCTATATTTTTGAGAGTCCACCCCCCCCAACCCGGTGGTCTCCATCCAGTTCAGTAAAAATCACTCCATCCCTTAAAGACACCACCCTTATGGCAGAAAGTGAAGAACTAAAGAGCCTCTTGATGAAGGTGAAAGAGGAGAGTGAAAAAGCTCATTTGAAACTCAACATTCAAAAAACTAAGATTATAGAATCCGGTCCCATCACTTTATGGCAAATAGATGGGGAAACAGTGACAGACTTTATTTTCTTGGGCTCCAAAATCCCTGCAGATGGTGACTGCAGCCCCGAAATTAAAAGATGCTTGCTCCTTGGAAGAAAAGTTATGACCAACCTAGACAGCATATTAAAAATCAGAGACATTACTTTGCCAACAAAGGTCTGTCTAGTCAAAGCTATGGTTTTTCCAGTATGGATGTGAGACTTGGATTATAAAGAAAGCTGAGAACGGTAGAATTGATGCTTTTGAACTGTGGTGCTGGAAAGACTCTTGAGAGTCCCTTGGACTGCAAGATCAAACCAGTCAATCCTAAAATAAATCAATTCTGAACATTCGTTGGAAAGATTGATACTGAAGCTGAAACTCCAATACTTTGGCCACCTGATGCCAAGAGCCAAATCATTAAAAAGGACTCTGATGTTGGGAAAGATTGAAGGCAGGAGGAGGAGGAGATGACAGAGGACAAGATGGTCAGATGGCATCGCCAACTTAATGGACATGAGTTTGAACAAGCTCTGGGAGATGATGAAGGACAGGGAAGCCTGGCATGCTGCTGTCCATGGGGTCACAAAGAGTTGGACATGACTGAACAGCTATCCAGTTCAGCAAAAATCACTTCGTCCAATAAAGTAGTGTCAGAGAACTGGAGCGACCTTAATCAACTGCTACCTGAGGCAGGAGAGGAAGGAACCGGTCATTCTGTGATTTTTTTTAAAGACTTTTCCCCCCTAACATTTTATGAAAGTTCTCAAACATACAGTAAAGGTAAAAGAATTTTACAGTGGACATGAAAATCCCCACATGTATATTCTACCATTATTAACATCTTATCATACTTGCTATATCACACCTACCCATTCTTCTCACCATCCATCAACCCATTTTTAAAATGCATTTCAAAACAGTACGTTAGTCATCAGCTCATGATTATTCTCTAGACACTTTGGTATGTATTGCATTGACTAGGGTTTGATAAAATTACATACAACAAAATGCACAGGCCAACCACTGAATGAGTTTTGACAAATGTCTATACCTATATAACTCAAATCACTTTTAAGATATAGACCATATTGGGGTAATGATGTAATTCACTCAACCCACTTTCCACTTAGTCTCTGCCTACACTCCCCATATGCAACCATTTTAAGATTTCCATTATAAATTGGTTTTTCCCATCCCACAACTTTATTCACTAGGATTCAAAGTATATAATCTTTTGGGTATGCCTTTTTCAGAGTGTAACATTTATGAGATATACCCATGTTGTTGCATTTATCGGCTGTTTCTTTGTACTGCTCAATGAATGATACACCATTGTATTAATAAATCACTACCACTCTCTTATTGATGAGCACCTGGTCTGTTTGCAGTTCTGGCAATGACTACAATTCAAACTGAAGAGTCAGAAGGCAGGTGTCTGTTTATTTTTATAAAAAACTGCCAGTTTTCAAAATAGATGATCCATTTTATACTCCTACCAATAAAGTATGAGGGTTACAGTCGTGCCACATCCTTGCCAATATTTAATGTCAATCTTTTTAATTTTAGCCATTCTGGTGGGTTTGCAGAAGCATCTTATCATAGTTTTTCTGGGGTCCTCAAACTTTTTCTTTGAATAGAATTCCATTGATTTGCTTATGGTGTTTCTCAATGTGTCTCTTCATACGGCTTTTTGAGTGGTTGCTCTGAATATTGCATTATACCCACAAAACTTAGCAGCACCTACGGGGCAGACATTTTACCAGTTTGAGCAAAGTACAGAAACTTACCTCTCTTTGCATCCCTTTATTCTCTCCCATTTACAATCGAACTGTTTTAATATTTCCCTGACATACATTGAAAGCCACATCAGACATTTTCAAAATGCCTTTATATCTTGGACACCTACTGTGAAACTTAGTTTCCAACAAGCAGACACACCTGTGTTAGATTAGATGCAAAAATGAACAACAGGAGGTAGGGCAGCTCTTCCGTTGCCTTGAGTCTTTCCTGGCAAGGAAGAGATGTTTGGTTTTTTCAGAGCCATCTGTAGTTAGATCCCCAAGTCCAGTCCTGAACTTCATGAGAGCCAAAAACACTGCCTGAACTACCCTCGCAGATGTCTGAAGACAAGGTACTCCTTATGGGAAGAGCGGTCCCAGGGGCTTCTTAGCTACAGTCTCCCTAGGGGTCTGGTTCTGGGTGGTTCCCAGAACTGCTCCTCGCAGCTCAGCTGAGAGTCAGTGTCTCCAGCCTCTCCTAGAATTCTGCAAGGCACCTAATAATGACCGTAAATCCTTTCCTGCTTAAACTCATGCATTCTCTAGTCTGTAACTGAACTCTGATAGACAGAGTCCCATGACTAATTACTGGCAGAGCAGGGATCAAAACCTGATCTCTGTTCTTTCTTCTACTGTGCACTGCTGGAGTCTCTCTCTTGACAATGTTCTTCAAAGGAAAAAGAGTTGAAAGTCCCATACTCTATTTTGAGAACATGCGCTGGGAATGAAATGTTTGTATTACTATGTCATTTCCTTTGCCCACTTTCACACACCCGCCGTCATCATTACCTGGGTTGGACCCAGACACTGTGGGTACTTCCCAGACAGCACAATGGTGACAGCCATGGGGACGTTTTTCTGCTGTGCCTCACTACTGGATCTGAATTAATCACGACGTGTTTCTTTGAAGATTAAACTCACTCTAGTAAACAGAGAAGGATGTAAGCTAAAGTGGTTTCCCATACTCACCTGCATGTGGACGAACACTGAACTTGGAACTCAAAGATCTGAAAATTGTAGTCCAGCTATGTCCCAAGGTGGGTTACTGATCAACCCCCACCCCTTTTTTCCTGAGCTTCCACTGCTCCAGCCCCTTTGGCTTCCTTGCTGTGATGAACATACTTGGTCTCTGTGCCCAGTTCCTGACACACTGCATCTTAAACCTTTGGAGTTCTGGAATGAGGGTCTTACATATGCTAATGAGTTGACTGGTGGCTGGGTACCCCTAGGTTCCTGAGGATGGGGTGTAGTCACCAAAAAGACCATGGTCAGATTAGAGAGTTGCAACTTTCAGCCCTCCCAGGGCCCCAGTGTCCAGGAAGAGTTGAGGGGCTAGAGGCTGAGTTAAGCACCAGGGGCCAGTGATTTAATCAATCATTGCTGAACAATGAACCTCTATTATCGTATTGTTCGGTCGCTCAGTTATCTATAACCCCCATAAAGGACAGGGTTCAACACAGCTTCTGGGTTGACAGGGAAGGTCCTAAGAGAAGGATGCCTAGAGAGCATGTAAGAGAATGCAACCCCTGCCCCACCATATCATGTTCTTAAGTTGTATCCTTGAACAGTAAACTAGGATAGTAAGTAGAGCACTTTCCTGAGCTCCAGGGGAGAGAGAGGTAGAAACTCCCTGGATTTAGGCTCAGTTGGTCAGAAGGACAGGTGCCAACCTGAGACATGCACCGAAGTGGGAACAGTCTTGTGGAATGAGGCCCTTCATCAGTAGTGTCAGAACACAGCTGGAGTGAACAGAGTTGGAAAACTGGTGTGGGACGTAACCCCCAGGTATGTGGTGTCAGAGTGTAGATAAAAATTGTGTTGACTTGCTGTTCCTCCAATAAGACAAGCATATTCCTGCCATGGGACCTTCTGCAATTTCCTCTGGCTGGAACCTGCCTCCTTGTTATCTGTATGGCATGTACTTCATTTCACTCTAGCGTTTCCTCAAAAAGCCTTCCCTAATAACTGGCGTGACTTCCCCAATGGCTCAGCAGATAATCTGCCTGCAATGCAGGCGACAGGAGATGTGGCTTCCATCTCTGGGTCAGGAAGATACCCTGGCGGAGTAAATGGCAACCCACTCCAGTTTCTTGCCTGGGGAATCCCATGGGTGGAGGAGCCTGGTGGGCTACAGTACAAAGGGTTACAAAGAGCTGGACTCAACTGAGCGTAACATGAATGAAAAAATGAATACCTGGCATATCCTGACTTACTGTTCTTCTTATAGCACATATGTGATTCAGTCTTATGACCAGTCTTCCTTCAGTATATATGGGAGATTGGTTCCAGGACTCCCCCCACATCATACCAGGGATATAAAAATGTTCATGTCCCATATATAAAATAGTGTAGTGTTTGCATATAACCTATACACATCCTTCTCTATACTTAAAATCACTTCTAGATTATATACCTTAGAATATATCACTTTTTATTATATCTAATACAATGTAATTGCTAATCAAATAGTTACTGGCCTATGGAAAATCCAAGTTCTTGCTTTTTAGAATTTTCTGGAATTTTCTTCCCAGAATATCTTTGATCCAAGGTTCGTTGAATCCAGAGATGCGGAACGCACAGTAACAGATGGCCAGATGTAGCTATTTTCCATGTCAGTACTCCCAGTGCTTAGAATGATGACTGGCACATAGTAGGAGCTCAATGAATGTGAGGAATGAACTCAAGCTGCCTGTCTGCATGTTTAAAGGGGACCCAAGTGTCTCACCTCTAAACCTGAGGTCACAATGCTGATTTTTAACAACTGTCGTAAATACTGAGATGGGCTATATGAAAAGCCATAACAGTGAAACACATGTGGCGGATAGTTTTGAAAATTTACTGATTCTAGGACAAACTGGTTTTAACATTGAAACACCTCTGAAATCAAGCAGCCAACAGCAATAACCAGAGACCACAGAGCAGCGGTGCACAGCCTGCACATTCAGAAACAGGTGGACAACAGGTGTCGGGGCCCCAGCAACATCTGGCAGTTGCTGGGTGAAGGAGGTTCTCTCTTGTAACTCTGCGCACCAAATGCTTGTGGGCAGGGGCAGGCGGAGGGTCAGATGTGTTTGCAACATTCCCAAAAGAGGAGCCAAGAGTAGGCTTGTTCGACTACAAGTGGGCATAAGGGCCTTCGTGGGATTCTTATAAGAAACCTGATACGATAATGCGGAGGACAGTACGATGGAGAAAACACAGATGGCAATGACACTGAGTAGGGGAGGAATTCCAAAGAGTGAGGCTCAACGTGCGGAAGCTAAGGAATATGTGAACCAACATGTTTGCCCATATTTTCCTTCATATGTAGGCAGAGCAGTAAAATATGATAAAAACCTGTCTGATTAGGTCTAAAAGGGCTCTTTCAATAAATAGAAAAGATTCAAATGGATGAGAAAGCATTGTGTCACAGCTTAATTAAAAGCCTTTTAAAATTTCTTGGCTTAAGATAAAATGATGGTGCATCTTACAGCTGGCAGTGTCTAAGATTAGGTGATATAGGAAATTTGTTTGAGAAAAAAATTGGCAACAAAATTCTAACGCACTCTTGACCCCAAGTATTTTTCTCCTGGCTTATCCATTGACTTAATTTTCCTGTATTTAATCCCTGTGTCTATTTTCAGTCCTGATTTATATCATGCATTTCCCTGGGGGGAAGAAGCAAATCTGAGTGTTTCTCAAGGATAATGATCTCTTGAAGAATTGTCCTAGGGCTAGCAGGATTGGTGTCATCTGGCAATTTTGTAGAGAGGCACACCCTTAGGTCCTCCCATGTGCGCGTGCTAGGTTGCTTCAGTCGTGTATGACTCTATGACCCCATGGACCACAGTCCACCAGGCTCCTCTGTCCATGGGGTTTCTCCAGGCAAGCATACTGGACTAGGTTGCGATGCTCTCCCTCAGGGGATCTTGCCAACCCAGGGATCAAACCCATGTCTCTTGTGTCTCCCGCAGTGGCAGGTGGTTTCCTCACCACTAGTG
>SJYC01014864.1:0-29175 GCA_006408675.1 Madoqua kirkii
CTTCGTGGGATTCTTATAAGAAACCTGATACGATAATGCGGAGGACAGTACGATGGAGAAAACACAGATGGCAATGACACTGAGTAGGGGAGGAATTCCAAAGAGTGAGGCTCAACGTGCGGAAGCTAAGGAATATGTGAACCAACATGTTTGCCCATATTTTCCTTCATATGTAGGCAGAGCAGTAAAATATGATAAAAACCTGTCTGATTAGGTCTAAAAGGGCTCTTTCAATAAATAGAAAAGATTCAAATGGATGAGAAAGCATTGTGTCACAGCTTAATTAAAAGCCTTTTAAAATTTCTTGGCTTAAGATAAAATGATGGTGCATCTTACAGCTGGCAGTGTCTAAGATTAGGTGATATAGGAAATTTGTTTGAGAAAAAAATTGGCAACAAAATTCTAACGCACTCTTGACCCCAAGTATTTTTCTCCTGGCTTATCCATTGACTTAATTTTCCTGTATTTAATCCCTGTGTCTATTTTCAGTCCTGATTTATATCATGCATTTCCCTGGGGGGAAGAAGCAAATCTGAGTGTTTCTCAAGGATAATGATCTCTTGAAGAATTGTCCTAGGGCTAGCAGGATTGGTGTCATCTGGCAATTTTGTAGAGAGGCACACCCTTAGGTCCTCCCATGTGCGCGTGCTAGGTTGCTTCAGTCGTGTATGACTCTATGACCCCATGGACCACAGTCCACCAGGCTCCTCTGTCCATGGGGTTTCTCCAGGCAAGCATACTGGACTGGGTTGCGATGCTCTCCCTCAGGGGATCTTGCCAACCCAGGGATCAAACCCATGTCTCTTGTGTCTCCCGCAGTGGCAGGTGGTTTCCTCACCACTAGTGCCACCCGGGAAGCCCCAGGCCCTCTGCAGTCCTAAATCAGAAATTGTGGGGAGGGGGAGTTATTATAAACAGTTTTCCAGTTGATTTTGATGCATTCTAGTGTTTAAGAGACCCTATTTCAGGAAAATCACCAAGCACCATATACCAGCAGCTTGATCACTCAAGTTTAAGTACTCACTGAAGTTTAATTAGAACATTCTAAGAGTGCATTCATTACAGGCACCATGTGAGGGCGCGCAACTCAGAAAACCAAGTGGTCAGGAAGACCACTCGGAGGCAGTCTGCCTGCTGAGATGTGCCCATCCTCGCCTTCCCCCTGCTTCTTCTTGGCTGCTGGTCTGCAAGGACACGATGCCCATGAGCCACCCTGGACACTGAGATGCCTCAGCTCAGAGCTGAGGATGGCAAAACTGCAAGACAGCATTCTGTGATCTGATGACACTATGAGGCTACCACGCCACCCGACACTGCCAACACCCTGACTTCTCAGATGGGAGAGAGGAACCAGCTTCCCTCTGGTGAAACCACTGTTACAGGGACCTGCTGGAACTGTCACTGGTGTGCCACTCTCTTTCCATCGGCCTCTTTCTGGTTTGCAGAACTCCAGGTTCTTCTTGCTGAATACCTCAGCTCCCACTTTCCATCTTCCCCTCCATCCACGGTTGTTCTTCTTGAGAACATTCTCATAGACCCACCCAACCCTTTAGGCTGACAACAAAATGAGGCCATCTTCCCCAAGTGTCTTCACCCACACACCCTGTAGTATTCCCCTCGGCACTTCACTGCCCAAAGTATGGCCCAGGGAGCAACTTCAACAGCATCACCTGGGAGTTCGTCGGAAAAGCAGGCTCTCAGGCTTACCCCAGGCTTATGAATCAGAGCCTGCATTCTGACAAAATCCCAGAAATGTGTCTATGTCCATCACAGCTTGACAATTACTGTCACCATCATCTTCACTTCCAGTTGCTCACCTCAGACCACAGACTGGGAGATGCAGGCCCTGGCAACACCCTCTCCCCTCCCCTGGGTCTCTCACTCTTTGTCAATATTTGCTGCAACTCTAAATGCCACCTAGACCACCCTGAATTGCTACTCACTCTTTCATGGACAAAATAATTACATGCCCTTCTTTTTCCCCCCTAATTCCCTCCGCCTGGGATGCCCTCTGAAGCCTCTGAATACCTATGGATCCCCTCATTCACCTCTCAGTGTGCTTTCAAGTTCAGATGCCACCCCGTGAGGATTTTGGGGAGAGAGGCCAAGTCTTCCACATTAGCAAGGTGGTACAGCAGTGGGCTCTGGAGCCCATGCCATCTACTAGAGTGTAACTTAAAACATTTGAGGCATTTTCTCTCTGCCTCAGTTTCTTTACCTGTGAGACTCAGACAACAATGAGACTCTCTGTATCACAGGGCGGTTCTACGAATTCGAAGAGGTGATAGAATTAAAGCACTTGGAACAATGTTTGCTACCTAGCCAGCGTCAGTGTTAGTTCCTCAGTCATGTCTGACCCTATAAAACCCTGCGGACCATAGCCCACCAGGCTCCTCTGTCCACTGAATTCTCCAGGCAAGAACACTGGAGTGGGTTGCCATTCCTTTATCCAGAGATCTTCCTGACCCAGGAATCGAATCTGGATCTCCTGCATTGCAGGCAGATTCTTCATGATAATAACCACTTAATAAATGCTAGACATTAATCCTGGACACCAAGCCCCTAGCATGGGAGCAGACACACAGTGGGTTCTCAATAAACACTGAGTGGATCGAACTTACAATTTCTGCATTGACATCGTGCCTCAATTTTTGCTGGGCTCATAAGTCTATCACACTAGCTCTTCTCCACAGCCGAGAAAAAAGCCCAAATCCACCGCCCACAGGGACATTATTTAGATGAAAGAACATTTTCTGCAGCCATCCAGTCCTCAGAGCCTCACCAAGAAATAGAAAAGCAAAGCAATATAAATGTTAATAGAAATTGTCTCTCTGCTCTAACTTAGGCTGCTCTCCCGCAGCCCAGCAAAGAGGGAATCAGACGGCAGAAGGGACAGGAAAACATGGAACTTGGACGTCCTGAAGCCCAAAGGACTTCAGGTCCTGGGAGGAAATACAATTCCAGGCCAACAAGGAAGAAAAATCAGGACAAGCAGCTTCTCCTCGGGAAGGTCTTCGAGGTGGGAGTAGTGCTCCTACCCCGGTCCCCTGAACACCCATCAGCCAGTGCCTAAGAAGTGCAGCCCTGAGTCTACATGGTAGGAGGAGAAAGCGATTACAGGGCAGTCCCTGTCTGCAAGGGTGACTGAGACAGACACACTGACAACTATAGTACAGTGTGAGATAATGCTACTAAGGGTACAGGCACAGGATATTAGGTAAGCAAGGAGAGGTGCATTACCCGACCAATGAGACAGGAGAGGAAAGAGGTGCAAGAAAGTCTTCCTACAAGGAAGACCCTGAGGCTGGGTTCTGAAGGGTGAACAGGAGCTGGCCTGGCAAAGAAGGCAGGAAAATGCATTCGAGGCAGCAAAAAGATGAGGCACAAAGACTGGGGACGCATTATGGTAGGCTGAATAATAGTCCCCAAAGAGGCCCAAGTGCTAATGTCTGGAATTTGCAGACATTATATTACATGGCAAAAGGGACTTTGTAGGTATGACTAAGATTGTGACATGAAATTATCCCGGAGTATTTAGCTGGATCTGATATAGACACAAAATCTTTGTATAGAGAGGCAGAAAGAGTCAGCATCAGAGAAAAAGTCACTATACTAACGGAAGCAGGGACTGAAGAAATGTACTTCACAGATGAAGGATGGCGCCACAAGCCAAGAAATGCAGGCAATCACATGAAGCTAAGAAAGAGCAAGGCAATGGATTCCCCCCCAGAGCTTCCAGAAGAAACCAGCCCAAGGACACCTTGACATTATCCACAAAAGACTGATGCTGGACTTCAAATCTCTGGAAGTAAAATAATACAAATTTATTCTTTTATAAGTTGTTAAGTGTGTGGTCATTTGTTAGCACAGCAAGAAATTAATATACATAGTTTAAGGTGCATGTTCACTAATGTTAAAGAAGCATGTCAGAAAGATAAAATCAGCTAAGGATGCAAGCCACGGGCCAAAGCATGAAAGGCTTTGTGTACCAGGCTGAATTAGCTTCCACATGAAGCTGCAGCTAACAGATATTAAGTAGGGGGATGAGAGAATAAAACTGCCAAAGCTCCGAATCCTGAAACTTGGAGACCTTGAATCTTCGGAATTACCACATGTCTAATTCCCACTTTATTGACTCACATTTTTTCTCATGGGCTGTAATGAGTTTAGGAAAAGAAGGAATAACCAACTGGTGGGTGTAACTATTTCCAATCCCTTGATTCCATTCAAATGTTTCTGAAGACGCATGCATGGCTATATTTGTATAGCTGCAATCAAGGATGAGCATGCATGAGCAGGCAGCTGGACTGCACCAAAATTGGGAGTTTCCCCCCAAATTCTGGCCAGATGATTACTATATGTCTTAAAAGGCCATGAGGACTTCCCTGGTGGTCCAGTGGTTAAGAATCCGCCTACCACTGCAGGGGACACAGATGTGATCCCTGGTCTCGGAAGATTCCACATGCTGCAGAGTGACTAAGCCTGTGCATCACAGCTACTGAGCCCAAGCACCCCAGAGCCCATGCTCTGCAGCAGGAGAAGAACTTGAGAAGGAGAAGCAGTGAGAAGCCCATGTACCATGATGAAGAGGAGCTGCCACTTGCCGCAACTAGAGAAAGTCCGTGCCGAGCAACAGAGTCAGTGTAGCCAAAAATAAATGAATAAAATTAAAAAAATAAAAAGGCCACGCACTCAAATAATCAGCAGCCCCCTCCCGCACCTCTAGGAAGGGGAAAGGAACCTACACATTGAGCACTGACTCAGGGCCACAAGTGTGTGAACCCCACGTTGGTGGATTCTGAGGATGGGCGACTGTCACCCTTCTGGGCACAGACTAGGTGCCAGGGGCCCTGCAAGTCTCGTGTGACCAAGCTCCCTTCCCTGAGCACAAAGCCCACCAGAGAAACCAGGCACAAGGAGACTATCCCTCTGTCCTGCGCCCCACAAGCCTCTGCCCAGGGTCTGCACACAGGACAGCTTGACACACACAAGTGCAGCATCCACCAGGCTCCCTGCCCCTCAGATCCTCTCTGTGCATCACATCCTCTCCCAACACCCTACTCTTCCAGCCACGCCCTTGGCTGAATGTCAGTTCAGTTGCTCAGTCATGTCCGACTCTTTGCGACCCCATGAATCACAGCACACCACGCCTCCCTGTCCATCACCAACTCCCGGAGTTCACCCAGACTCACGCCCATCAAGTCAGTGATGTCATCCAGCCATCTCATCCTCTGTTGTCCCCTTCTCCTCCTGCCCCCAATCCCTCCCAGCATCAGAGTCTTTTCCAATGAGTCAACTCTTCGCATGAGGTGGCCAAAGCACTGGAGTTTCAGCTTCAGCATCATTCCCTCCAAAGAACACCCAGGACTGATCTTCTTCAGAATGGACTGGCTGGATCTCCTCACAATCCAAGGGACTCTCAGGAGTCTTCTCCAACACCACAGTTCAAAAGCATCAATTCTTCGGCACTCAGCTTTCTTTACTGTCCAACTCTCACATCCATACATGACCACTGGAAAAACTATAGCCTTGACTAGATGGACCTTTGTTGGCAAAGTAATGTCTCTGCTTTTCAATATGCTGCCTAGGTTGGTCATGACTTTTCTTCCAAGGAGTAAGCGTCTGGCCGAATGTCACTTGCTGCCAAAGGCATTGCCAAGGTGGCATCAAAGCAGCCCTGGATCTGAACAAGCCGGCTTTGCTCTGGCACCACCACCCAACCCCTGAGGCCATGGCACAGGCCCAGTTCCAAGGCAGTGCCCTGGCTATGGCCAAAGCAGGGGGCCCACGGGACGCGGCGCTCAGCTAACTGAAGAACGGATTTCAAACATCACTAGCCCTCTCGGACCTCAGTTAAAATAGTAAGTCACTGCTTTCAGAGCGGCGCTTGGCTCCTTCCCAAATGGGACACCCCACAGTGTGAAGGCCACATATGCTTCCCAGGCTCTGACGTTCCCCACAGCCCCAGAGGGCTCCATGGCATTAAAACACCCAGGATGCCTGTCACCTTTGAGCACACGTGGAGTCTCCTATTTGACCTGCTGGAAACAAAACTCACCTGCCAATGCAGGAGACATGAAATGTGGGTTGGATCCCTGGCTGGGGAAGATCCCCTGGAGGAGGACATGGCAACCCACTCCAGTATTCTGGCCTGGAGAATCCGCGGACAGAGGAGTCTGGCAGGCTATAGTCATGAGGTCTCAAAGAGCTAGACACAACTGAAGGGACTCAGCACGCACACATCCAAAGAGCACTGCTACAAAGCCCTCTGGCCAGCTCTGAGCTACCCGGCTCCACCTTTCCTTCAAGAATCCATATGTGGAGACAGCACATTCCTATAAAGAGAATCACTGAGTTCAAGGGCAAGGACAATTTCTAGTTCTTAGGATGAACCAGCATTTACTCTCCAGGAAGAATGATGCAGATGTGACCAGCAATCCAGATTGGACAGCCGTTGATGGAGCCCTGGCTTTGTCACAAAACTGAGCTAAGCGCCTCTCTTCTGTCCTCTTTTCGGTGGTCCACAAAGGTCAGTAATTGTTGTTTAGTCACTAAGTCCTGTTCTCATTCTTTCATGACCCCATGGACTATAGCCCACCAGGCGCCTCTGTCCATGGGATTCTCCAGGCAAGAATACTGGAGAGGGTTGCCATGCCCTCCTCCAGGGCATCTTCCCAATCCAGGGATCAAATGCTCATTTCCTGTTTGGCAGGCAGATTCTTTACCACTGAGCCACCTGGCAACCACAAAGCTCAGTTAGCCCCATTCAGTTGATGTGGAAAGAGAGGTCATAAAATAAAATGATTGGCCCAGAGCAATACAGTTCTTTTGAGACAGGACTGGGAGAAGAATCTAAGTCCCCGAATCCTCCAGTTGTGTTGTATCTGCTGAATGATTCGGATCTCTGAGCTTTTCCACATGATGACGAAAACAGCTTTCATTTATTAATGATAACCATAGTCCAGGTTCTAGACTGGATACTTTATTATGTATGCTCCCACATCCATCCAAGTCAATGAGGCAGTCATAACGATGATGTTGCCTCTGATAAGGCTGGCACCAACCGGCTCTGAATGCTAACATGTGTGAGGCATTGTGCAAAGCCCTTTACATTCATCGATTATTTTAACTCTCAACACCTATGAGTGAGTATCTAATAGGACCAGTTTATAGATGAAAGAGTGAAGCTCAGAAAAGCAACTTCCCTCTAGAGCACCCACAGATTATAAATGGAAAACACATCCATTGATAAACGAATTTGAACATAGGGCTGTCTCCCAAACCTAATCATTTTGTTGCAATGCTAGACTGCCCCAACAGCCAACATCATCTGGTGGGCAGAAGAGGGTTTCTAAAGAAGACAGTGAGAAAAATCAGCATTCCATTTTGGTTCCTCTTCCCCACTATGCACTCGCTGTATGTAGTTTGATCCATGCAGCGTTTATTTCAACACCATCCGGCTGGCTGCATACAAACGCGGTTCTCTCTCTTCTGAGAACTGCTTCCCATTATAGCAAAGGAAAGCCACAAGGATTGCTACATATCCTGACACAAGCCTCCAACGGCTAAGAGGGACTTTGTCACCAGAGCCTGGAAGAATACAGGAAGGCTCCTTTTCAGGGGTGCCCTCGCAGTGCAGAGGCAGGAGTAGAAAGCAGCTAACAAGTTTGTGTTAGGGGAACAGCATCAGGCTGAGAAAGAAGTCACAAGTTCAAGTTCCAGCCCTGCCAACAACCCAAAGTGTGACCTGGAGCAAGATGTAATTCTGAACTTCCCTCTGGAGGAACTGGGGGTGATTCTTAGTAAGGAATGACTTAAATTCTTCAAGAAAGGATTCGGCAAATCAAGACAAGATACCTGGGTCCTAGATCATTTGCACAAATAACCTATCATCTTAGAAGTTCTCGTCCTCAGAATGCACAGGCAAAAACCCATGCATTGGCCCCTTTCTGCCCTAAGGCAGCCTCCATCACAGCATCTTCATGATCTTACAACAATTCACATCTTGGTAATACTGCAGATTGAAAACAGTCTAAGAAATAAATCATTACCTCCATCAAATAAGAATTTGATCATCTCCAAGAGATCCAGAGTCGGCACAAGGGACTCCAATGCCAGCTGAATAATGCTATGACTAGTGAAGAAATAGGAGAGAGAAGGGGGAAAAGTCACTCCACTTCCCCCCCTTACTGCCTCAGTGTGAGCAGAATGTGCCTTTATCCTTGTTGTCCTCCTGCAACGGCTAAAAGGAGGCTGGCTCTGCTGTCTGCCACCAGCACCGTAATGGTTTTCTTATGTGTCTATCAGTAAAATACACAGAATGCCCAGGTGAGAAGGAAAAGTGTTCATGCCAACGTAACAAAATTCATAAAGTCAAGCTTGACTTGCCAAAGATGCTCTTTTCATCATAACTTTGGAAGTCTCCAGGTGTTAACAGCTGGAAATGGTTAGTGGGTTACTCTTGCTGGGGTTTACAGCCATATTCACAGTGTTCAACCGAGATTTTCTGAGCACACAAGACTCCAGGCATATATGCATCAGCATCCCCAAGCCCAATCTCTCTCCGATTGCTCTGGCTTCCCAGCCAAACTTACTCCCTGCTCCCAGTTCTTTGGAATCAAAGGAACTTAAAAAAAAAATCAAGCTGCTTGGGGGAAAAAAAGATGTCAATTTGTAAATTCCCTACTTGGCCCTGTCTACCTGTAAAAACACAGAAAAGTCCAGGGGAAGTAAAAGAAGAGGATTTTGTTTTCTTTTTAGTTTCCAGATGGAGCTGCCTCCCACTGGCTACCCACACACCCAAGAGGCTGAAGGCACTGGTGTGATTTCAGTAGTACTGTGCAGGCCTTGGGCAAGTACCCCCATAAAAATCAACAACAGCGAGCACATCTGAGCAAGCCAGAGAGATAAAAACGAGAAAACCAATGTGTCCTTGGCTCTGAAAATGTCTGCAGCATCGCCAAGCAGAGACCCATTAGAAGGACATTTGTGCACATGTGTCAGCCAGACTGAGCCAAGGTCTTTCAGAGGTAGAAACACTCCACCAGGCTGACAAAGTCTGAGGGGCTGGGAATGATATGGCCCCAAATGACACCCAACAGAACCCTTAGGAGAAAGATCTTTGACTGTTTCCCAGGATGGAGAGCCAACTCATCAGCCACATGGCCTAGAGGAGAAAAAGTGCCTTCAATGGAGCCTGGCACTGCCATGTGACCAGCCTCCCCAGATTGAAGTGAAGTTGTTGACACTCAGAGGAGCTCCCAGTAACAAAGGAATCTAGTTAAATGCTGGTACCACCAGGCCCTGAGTCTGTCCACCAGAAGGGGGGCCACAGAAGGTGGCAGCAGTAATGAACGCGTCCACAGAGAGGCCAGCCTGACCCTGTTTCACGTGGCTTTGCCACGATGCCTGCCATGCGCCATGCACCCTGGCCTAGACACCTGATGGCATGCCTCTGAGTCACTGTATCTGCTCAGGTGACTGTCACGGTAGCAGGGCTGCCATAACCAAGGCCAAAAGGTGGCTTAAATGGCGGAGATTCACTTTCTCATGGTTCTGGGGGGTAGAAGTCCTAGATCAAGTTGTCTGTGACATTGGTTTCCTCCGTGGCCTCTCTCCTCGGCTGGTAGATGGCCGTGTTCTCACTGTTCCTTCACATGGTCCTTCTGTGTCCCAATCTCCTCTTCTTGGCGGATTTATGTTGATGTATGGCAAAACCAATACAATATTGTAAAGTAACCTCCAATTAAAAAAAATTTATATTGAAAAAAAAAAGACAGCAGTCATACTGGATTAGGGCAGTCACACTGTCCACACTGGACAACAGTCATACTAGACATGACCTCATTTGATCTTAATTACCTCTTTCAAGGTCCCGACTGCAAACACAGTCACGTTCCGAGATACTGAGGGTTAGGATTTGAACGTAAGAATGATAAGGGGGACAAGTCAACCCATCAAAGTCATTACCATCTATACACCACTGAGGGACATGAGACACAGAGGAAGCAACTGACTTCTCAAAAGACACACCACGCCCACTAAGATTCAAACCCGTATTTCCTATTCCCTAAAAACACAATCCTTTTGCTCTAAAAGAGTTGCCTCCATGGACTCTCATGGTAGTCTAGTGGTTAAGAATCTGCCTGCCAATGCAGGGGACCCGAGTTCTATCCCTGGGCTGGGAACTAGGATCCCACATGCTAGGGGGTAACTAAGCCCATGCACCACAACTTGAGCCTGCACTCTAGAGCTCAGACTCTGCAACAAGAGAAGCCACCACATTGTGAAGCCCGTACACAGCAATCAGAGAAAGCCCACGCACAACAGTGAAGACCCAGTGCAGCCAAAATAAACAGACTAATCATTACAATAGAAATGAACAGAAGAGCTGCCTCCAGCCAGTGCTCCAGAGGTGAAGCAGCTTGCCAGAGCGCCATGAATCTTAAAAGCGTGCCACTGGGACTTGCATCCAGGGTCTTAGCTAATTTTATCCCCAGTAGTTAATTGCACAGAACATCCCAAGACTACTCAGATGAAAACTGCTCTTTGTTGAGCCAGTAACTGCCCTTCATTCTAACTCACTCTCCTCTATTCAGGGTTGTCTAGACACCATGGTTGTGCAGAGCTACACACTCTCCATCACACAGCAAAAATGTTTAAAAAAACTTCATTGCAGGCCATTCAACTGTAGAATCGTGACAACCCTCAGAAAGTCCCCATTTGATTGATGCTTGTTCTCTAAATTGGATTTCATGCTTCCTAAGAGCCTCATGATGGTGCCCAGCAGAAAACCTTACATGTAGTAGACAGCTGATAAATATTTGCTGAATGGATGAATGTATGTAGGAATGGATGGAGTAGTCAAGGCAACCAGTTTTAAATTCCACGATCTGATACAGGACGTGACACTTGCTTGCTGCTTCATGGGTGAGGACTGTATCAGACCCAAACCAGTGCCTTTCCTTCCTACTGTGTATCTTCCTCCAACCAGTCAGCACGTCAGGGCAGCATCACCAGCGGAAATGAAGTGCCCTTGAGGATAACAGCCCTCACCCAGGTGCAGCATGCAGAGTCCAGGGACCAATGAAACTTTTCCCTTAGAGTTAATCCCAACACTAACTTGATGTTCATTCTTCTCTTGCCAGACCCTTACTGGGTGGAAAGAAAGAAGGAAAGTTTCACAGTCGTTATCTGACTCCACTGTCCCTGTAATCTATGCTCCTTTATGGAAAATGCCATTGTCATTCAAGGAATGTGTTTGAGTAATTCTATAAGCAAAGAGTTACCATGAGCAGTTTCCAAAGAAAGCATTTACCAGAGAAGTGAAAGATGATATCACTCAAGGCATTTACACGTAATTAAAGGAAATAAAAATATAAGAATGCAGAATGGTATAATGCAGATTAACACATGTTTATTTTTTGAAGAATACGCAGTGACCAGTAGATAGCTAGGATTTTAGAGTCTTTTTGAAGAGAAGAGAGCATGAATCAGTAGATCAAAGAATTAAATAGGAAACTCAAAACTGGAAACTTTGGCCTTGACCACAGGAAATAGCTAGGTCTGGGTCTAACGGATGACGGTGGGTATAGATTGACCAGGGTGGTAAGCAAGTTAGAAAGAACAGCAGCTTAAAGGCCCAGAAGCTATACCACATGTCATAGAAAAAGGGACAAAAAGGAGGTGGGGTGGTCTGCAGAAGGAAAATGGAGCTGACAACCACAGGGTGTAGGAAGTTCCTGGGGGGCCATAAGTGATCCTTTCAACTGAGGCATTTAGACTGGATACAATGGGCATCAAAAAGCCATTCCATTATCCTGAGCAGAGGAACAAAATTATGTAGGAGGTTTCTGAGGAACTGACAGCATTCCAACTGCACTGCTTTGATGGGAGTTGAATCAATCAAAGAGGTGACCCTCAATGGGAGGCATGATGATTCGAGGGTGGAGAGGAGGACCCATGCATTAGAGAAAGAAATAGCAAAGTTCCTGAAAACAAGGGACACATTTCAATAGGAAGTTATTCCTTCAATGATAGGGCACTAGAGTGGAATATAAGTGTTGTATGACGTTTTTCTCAAAAGACCAGTTATAAATTTTAGAGATTTCCAAAGCCACAAATCACAGACTGGAAAAAGAGCTCTAAGAACAAACTGTTCCAAACCCTTATTTTAGGGAGTCATTCATTCATCACTTAGGGAGCCCACATTGTGTATGAGGCACTATGCTAGGCACGGAGCAGGCATGAGTGTGCCAGGTATTACAAGAGAGGTAAGTGAAGTGAAAGTCGCTCAGTCGTGTCCAACTCTTTGCAACCCCACGGACTGTACAGGCCATGGGATTCTCCAGGCCAGAATACTGGAGTGGGTAGCCTATTCCTTCTCCAGGGGATCTTCCCAACCCAGGAATCAAACCGGTGTCTCCTGCACTGCAGGCGGATTCTTTACCAGCTGAGCTATCAGGGAAGTCCTACAAGAGAGGTAAGGGGATGAGAAACACCTGAAGCGAAAAGTGAAAGTGTTAGTCACTCAGTCCTCTCTGACTCTTTGCAACCCCATGGACTGTAGCCCACCATGCCCCTCTGTCCATGGGATTTTTCAAGCAAGAATACTGGAATAGGTAGCCATTCCCTTCTCCAAGGGACCTTTTTGACCTAATGATCGAACCCAAGTCTCCTGCATTGCAGGCAGATTCTTTATTGTCTGAGCCACAGGGAAGCCCAAGAAACACCCGACTTCAACTTTATTCCTCAGAGATGCGGCAGTTTCACATGGTGAATGAGCAGAACCAAGGCTGAAGAGAGAAAAGGGTCTGTGCTAAGGCGGAAGGACAAAGTGTGGCCTCAGGGCCAGCAAATTTGTCAACTGCTGGAGCCGAGGGACAGAGAGACAGAGGACGGAGAAATGAAGGACAGAGAGGAGGGACGGAAGAATGTAGCTTTCGCAAGAGGGGGGAAACTGAGACTCCAAGGGCAGACTGCACTGAGCCCTGTCAAGCCTTCTAACTCTGTGATGTGAGACTCTGCTCTACTCAGCCTCAATTCAAATTCTTCATACGGCATTTAAATGTGTCCTAAAATACTACACCGAGAAGAAGTCTGAGGAGTGCTCTGGAAACCAGGAAAAGGGTTGATGATCTCACTGGAGAGAAGGAAGGTAACTTGCCCACAGCAGACTGATCCATATGGCATGTGCCATTCAGAAAAAATATACGCTGCCTCCAGCCAAACGATATGAGCAGAAATACCCAAGCCCAGACAGACAGAAAAGAGCACAGAGGGGGGGAAAGCGAGGAGAAATGTAGGGTTTAAATAAAAGTTGCTTCTTCCAGATTTCACAAAATGAAGATGTTCCTGCTAGCTGTGTATTTCGTGCTGTGCTATTTTATAGATGAGGAAATTGAGACCCAGAGAAGCTGAGTAACCTGCCACAATCACCCAACCATTAGAAGCTAATGCCAAGATTCAACCCCACAGAGTTAGCCTCCAGAGAGCTTCAATCACTCCTGCTGCCCAAAGTAACCACCTTGTGGGTGAAGAACCAGATGGTGGATGCCACCTTGGTAGTTGGGATGACTTGGGAGGGAGGCCAGGAACTTGGATGCCAGGCCTTGTACTAGGAAGGATGTCAGTCTCAGTTGGAGAAATGGTCCTTTCCTGAGCATCTAAGCTGTCTCGAGGCAGGCAGGATTAGTTGGTTCATGGGACCTGAGGTCTTCAAGGGGAGTGTTCACTAAGGCCAGGGACTCCCTGGCTATGAGACAGGGCAGAATGAAAGTCCAACTGCCGGGCAACTAGGGAAGCCACACACTCCATTCCATCACTGACGGAAAAACATCAGGGAATCTCAGCATGGCTCCAGGGTAGTCAAGACACAGAAAGGAACAGGTAGAGAACTGGAGGAAATGAAGAGTTAGAGTCACAGCAACTGAGAAAAAGAAGGGCAGCGAGCTGGAAGGATGGAGGGAGAGGAGAATGGAGAGGTGAATGAAGAGATGGAGAGAGGGGAGGAGGGATAAAAAGAAGGGTGGAGGGATATAGACAGGGATGAAGGATGAAGGGACGGACAACGTCTGTGTGTGCAAACATATGTGGGTATCATGCATCCTAATGAGGGCAGCAACAAAACCTAGTAATATACCAGTTTTATTTTTTAAAAGGAAGTAGAGGCAACAACAAGGGGAAGAAGAACCAGCGACGTTGGCCCCCAACATTATTCAACAGCCTCAACCAGAATCAAGTTTAAATTACGTCCCCATGGCACAGACGCTAGCGCCTTCAGGAGTTTGCCACGCGTGGCAGTCCTCATAGAGGTGTGTTATAAATATTTGGTGGTGGTGACAAGGACAGCTATTAATTTACAGCCACCTAAGCTGCCTATCTCCGCGGCTTTGTTTTGTGTTTGTCCTCAAAAATCTCCCCTTTATGAACCTCTCCATCTTGAGAGCAAAATCACATATACTTAAGGGATCAGTGAATCTTGGAGCTTCAATTTCTTATAATTAATCAGTTTTATTTAAAGAAGAGAGAGGTGATATATATATATATATATACATACATACATACATATATATACACATATATTTATCTACAGTCCAAGGAAAATGGATACAATTTAGAGAACAATTATGCATAAGAGTCCCAGGAGGTTTTGCTGTTCAGATGATCATTAAAGAAATGGATGGAATTGGTTTTAAAAAATTTCCAGCTCCCCCTGCCTCCCTTGAATTGGATAAAGAAAAAAAGAGAGGGTTATCTCTACCTCCTTCTGGAACCACATTAAAATGTATCCCCAGACAGCCTTTCACTAAGAACCTCCCACCTTGGCTGCTCCTCAAGGATATAAATTCAGGGCACCATCTCTGGCTTTCGGAAGCACATCAATTACAGTTCGGGGTTCACTCCTTACTGTAGTTACTGGTGGTTTATTTTTAAACACCACAGCCGGCACACACATGGCTAGACACAGAAAACCAGGTTTTGACACTATTTAATCTGACAGTTCCTTAATTATCTAGTTGGTGGTTTTGTTTTAGGCTCCCTCAACTCCAGGTATAAATTTCTTAAGGTATAAATGATGAATCCCTGTATTTACTCTTCTTCAATAGTCTGGACTAAAAATCAGCCCCCACCAGTCAATAAGGATAAACCAGGCCATCTAGCAGACTGGTCCAGGCAACTGGGGACTGCTTCCTGCCTTTCTACTAAGTTGGCTAAGACAGCTGGAAGGATAGTGGGCACTACAGTGGTGTCAGGATGTCACTATGGTGATTGACAGGCCAGAGATGGACTTTCTACTCTGCCATTTGACCACGTAACTCCAGAGGAATGAAAAAGTTGATCTTTGCCTGGAAAGATTAAACTGTCTGCTCTGGGGTCAGATAAACCACTTCAGATCTTGACTTCTTTGTGCACTCTTGAGCACAGCCCTTCCCTCATTAAGCCTGTGGCCTCACCTGTAAACCAGGGAAAGGAATTACACCTGCTTCATAGGATCAGATGGGCAAAGTCAAAACTGAGATAAAAGACACCACACTGGAGGTGCAGACATAAAGACAGACTGTGGACACAGTGCGGGAGGGAGAGGGTGGGATGAACTGAGAGGGCAGCATGGAAACATGCTCATTGCCGTGTGTAAAACAGCCAGTGGGAACCTGCTGGATGAAGCAGGGAGCTCAGCCCCCTGCTCTGTGGCAGCCTGAGGTCGGGCGGGGTGGGGGATAAGGTGGCAGAGAGGTTCAGGTGGGAGGGCACATATGCATACCTGTGGCTGAGTCATGCCGACGTACGGCAGAAGCCAACATAGTACTGTGAAGCAATTATCCTCCAATTAAATTAAAAAAAAAAGACACCACATTGGAGATAGACAGTAAGCACTGCTCTGATCATATAAGTGCTCAATGGAGTATTGTGATACAAATGCGCCTGAGCGACAAACCAATCACAAGAAAAACAAAAGGAATTTAAAAAAATCCGCAGTGTCCAGGTAAAATGGAAGATGACGTCATCCCACCTTGCTACCCATACTGCCTCACATGCACCCATCACTGACCCCTCTAAGACCAGCCAACCAAGCACAGTTCTCTGACCCATTTAAACCTTATGCTGTCAGTGGGCACCCTGAATTCCTGTGTGAGCCACCTCAGGTTCTGGAAGGATTCAGGGTGGCCATCTCACGTGTCCTGAATTTAGGCTCTGAAGATGTAGAGGTGGCCCCAGGGAGACATCCTGGGATGATCCTATCAGAACAAACAGAGGGGAGAAGGGGAGGGAGGGTGGACGGTGGGGAAGGGCGGGAATTAGCCTTTCAATGCCTCACTCATCTCATCACCATGGTTGTGGAGTCTGGACTCCTTAGCCCATTACTCAGAAAAAGTCAGGCTAAATAGATTAATTTCTTCATCTGACATCTTCTTGTCTGCCGCCTAGTTTAGGACTGTCAACTTAGCTCTGAAATCCTCCAAGATCCCCCTGGCTCATCCAAGGCCATCCTCCGGAATTCAAGTACAAGCCATCCCCAGCTTATGTCCTCAGGAGACACGCTGCCAGAAGGGCTTGCAAAGAAGCAGGGGTGGGAGAAATGAGGTCCACAACACAGAGAGAAGGGCACGTGGATGAAAGCAGGGGTACCTGAAAGTCATGCTCAACTGGTGGGAACCCTTGCCTTCCCCTCTCTTCCTGTTTTCCATAAGCTTGGAGCTTCCCTGGTGGCTCAGACAGTAAAGAATCTGCCTGGAGTGAAGGAGACCTGGATTTGATCCCTGGATCAGGAAGATCCTCTGGAGGAGGAAATGGCAACCCACTCTAGTATTCTTGCCTAGAGAGTCCCATGGACAGAGGAGCCTGGCAAGATACAGTCCATTGGGTCTCAAAGAGTCAAACACAACTGAGTGTTTAACATTTTCACTTTGGGCTAGAAAGAACTGGAACTGGGCTGTTCCTCTGAGATCCTCATTTTACACAAACAGAAACGAGTCCAGGAAAAAGCAAGAACTGGGCAGCAAGTGCCTGGCCAGGTGAGGACTAGAACCCAGGGTACCTACCTATCACCCACATCTTCCCATCAACACGAGCCATTCCACCAACCACAGAGCCCTCCCCACTCCTCCTTCATAAGTGCCACAAATCCTTTGCCATCTGTTTAAGTGCATGTTCACTTAAAGGGTATATCAATAATTACATAAAAGGGTAATCAATATCAGGGTAATCACTTAAAGCATATATCAATATCACAGTAACAGCTGGGCGGTCACCTAGTCCGAAGTGGTCTCTCCAAGCCAGCTGTACTCTGTCCCCACAAGTGGCCCTTTGGTGGAATGCAAAGCTACCATTCTTCCATGGCTCCTCTACCAACAGTAGCTCCCAAATTTCAGTGGACATCAGCATCACCTTGAGGTCTGGCTAAAACAAAAGAATGCAGGGCCCCACACCACCAAGGCACCTGTTGCAGTAGGTCTGGAGTGGAGTCCAGGAATTTGCATTTCAAACAAGTGGTAGGTTCAGAATTCCCTCTGCCAAATTTCCCCATCCGGTGACATGTGGCCAAGAATCGCAAATCAGAGCCCCCATCTGTGACGCCAGCAGCATCAGACACACCTGACTGAAGTCATTCTGCTTTCAGACACAGCTCAGACCTCTCCTGAGATCCCAGACAAATGTCACTGAGCAGGGACCCCGTACTGACATCCTGTGGGTCCCAGCTGGCAGGAAGCTTTCTGTTCAGTGCTCTGAAGCCAACACTAAAAAAAAGAGAAAAACTCTCTAAGGAGTTACAAACCACCACAATTTATTTAATGTTGAGTTAATTCTCCATCACTAGCTATTAATTCCAATTTCATGTTTCCCTGTAGATAAATTGTTCCAACCCTTTACACAATCTGTGACCAAATTTCTACCTCATCCCATATGCTGAAGAATGATTCAGACAGGTAGCCCTCACTTTGCAAAATAGAGGTAAATCTTCAAATCTATTTCCATAAAGTCACGCCTAAGCCCTTAGGCTGCCAGACTGAGGAGAAAAATACAGGATACCCAGTTAGATTTGAATTTCAGATGAACTATATAAGATTTTTAAAAAATATAAGCATGTCCCATGAAACATGTGGGATGTACTTATAGTAAAAATTGTTAAACACTTATCTGAAATTCAGATTTAATAAAGATTCTTGTGCTCCGTGGGCTTCCTGGGTGGCTCCGTGGTAAAGAATCCACCTGCCAATGCGGGAGACACAGGGTTGATTCCTGGGTCAGGAAGATTCCCTGGGAAAAAAGATGTCAACCCCCTCCAGTATTCTTGCCAGGGAAATCCCATGGACAGAGGAGCCTGGGCTACAGTCCATAGGGTCTCGAAGAGTCAGATACAGCTTGGTGACTGAACAGCAGCAGCAGCTTGTGTTCTGTGATGACACAAAAGGGTGTGATTGGGGGCAGAGGAGGGAATCTCAAGGAGGGGACATATGTATACATGTAGCTGATTCACACTGTTGTACAGCAGAAACTAACACACAGCATTATAAAGCAATTATACGCCAATTGAAAAAGAGCCTTGTATTTTAACTGACACGGCTACTATACCTATGCACTCATTCAAAAGATATATATTAAACCTCTACTATGTGTTACTTGCTACAAGGCAAATAGGTAGGGGTGTAAGGTAAATGTTTAAAAAGTGGTTGTTAGGGCGAGGATAATTTTCAGCATTTTCTGAGACTTGTATTTCCTGCAACCAGCTTGCAAAAATATGAGGAGACCACAGGTCAGCGGAGAAGCCCACCCAGAGCAACAAGATCATTGAGCCATGCCCCTGAGGGCAACAACCACCTCTCTCCATAATTTTATACAGCAAGACAAATACACTTCTGGCTGATGTAGATTTTTTTCTTCATTTTTTTAAAGGGGAGAGTGGGATGAACTGGGAGATTAGGTTTGACATAAATACACTGCCATGTGTAAAAGAAAGAGCTAGTGGGAACCTGCAGTGCCGCACGGGGAACTCAGCTTGGTGCTCCGCGATGACCTAGAAGGGTGGGACGGGAGTGGAGTGGGAGGGAGCTACAGAGGGAGGAACACATGTATACAGATAGCTGATTCATCTCAGTTGTACAGCAGAAACCAACAATGTTGTAAAGCAATTGCTCCAATTAAAGAAAAAGACAAATACACCCTTACCTAAGACACTTCTAGTTGGTTTTTGTTCTACTAGTACCAAGATGCTTCCCAACTGATATACAAAAGATACTCTTTGCTATGTATGTTATCTTCTGCCTCTCCAAGTGGACCAAAAATTGTTTCTGTTGAAGAGTCATGTTGCTGGATCTCTTCTTTCCGCCCCTTTCATTACTCATCCTCCTGCCTATCTGCCCGTCACACACAGTGCACTGTGCTGTGTTTAGTCCCTCAGTGGTGTAGTCGTGTCTGACTCTTTGTGACCCCATGGACTATACAGCCCCCCAGGCTCCTCTGTCCATGGAGACTCTCCAGGCAAGAATACTGGAGTGGGCTGCCATGCCCTCCTCCAGGGGATCTTCCCAACCCTGGGATGGAACCCAGGTCTCCCACACTGCAGGCGGATTCTTTATTGTCTGAGCCACCAGGGAAACACAATGTGCATCACCTTGTCTTTTTATTCCATTGTAACATCCAACAGAGCAATGCTCTAGGGCTGTGGGGAGACATCCCAACTAGTGCCTCTAACGGACTGTGAGAGTCAGTCACCAATGTTTACCATCAAAAGCCTCTCTAAAAGAGCACTTTGTAAATCTGCCCCCAGGGGCTGCCATGGAGTCCTGGCTTTTTTCCTTCTGGTACTGATAATCCCTGGACTCTCTCCTCACCTGCTTGGTATATTTCCTTAAGGTCAGATTACAACCCTGTAGATCCATTCCAGGACACTAATAAATCCACTCCAGGACACTCCAGTACCCACAGTGGGGCAGGAGAGCTCCCAGCCACAGGTTATCTGAGAAGGCTGCTGACCCAACAGATTCTTCCTCTGTAAATAATCCCAAGCACTAGTGATTGTGCTTAAGAAACCAACTGGCACTTACTTCTCTCTCTGGTGCAACAAATGGCAAAGTAAACTTAATGCATGAAGGATAAAGGTTACCACAACCATACATGAAACCACTTAACCCACTACATCCTAAAATTTCATTTCAATATACTCTTCTGAAGTCACTTTGTTCCAAAGGGTCAGGCTGTCCATCCCTGTTTCAGCCCTCCTGGGCCGGGCCTTCCCACTCATTTCCATCGTTCCTTTCCAACTCTGAGACAGCCTTCTATTTGTCACCCCTCTGCTTTTGTTCCTTCCACATCAGCTCTAAAGCTTCTCTCTTTCTAGCCTCTAGGTTCCTGCAATACTTTCAGATAAAAGCCACAAATAAAATAATGAAAAAAAGCTCCACCACAATACTGCAGCATAGACAACTATTTCTGTGGCACTGCTGACAACTTTAGGTACTGTCTTTACATCTCTTTCAATCAAGCCCGATGGGCTACTATTCTTTGTCAGTTCACAGTCCTTATTAGCACATTGACTGTGTCTACAGAGAAAATGTCCAAGGATGTCAATACCCTGAGGTATTGATCAAGAGGTAGGCCATAACAAATCCCCACCTTTCTGCTTCAAGGATTCTAGGCTAAGTGTAGTCCATCAGAACCACAGCTGGCTCACCAAGCCCATGCTGTGCAGAGCCAAACCAGCTGCTGGGGGTAAATTTAAGACAGTGGATAATTTATGAAGGGAGCAAGGTGGAAAAATTGGAAGGCACAGAACGAGGCTAAGAAAACAGACAAGAGGCTCTCTAGAGGAAATCTGTTCACACTGAGGATAATTAATTAACGTGTTGACGGGACTCCCCAAGGCCATCATGGAAGCTGCAGCCACAGTTATTTTAATAGACTTAGGTTCCTATTGGATGGACGCAACATAAGTCAATACAAGAGCTGCCTGACCACATGGTCAATGGGCTGAGCTCTCTCCTTTCTGATTCGTGATTATTCTACTGAGAAATGAAGTGGTCACCCTACCAACTCCAAGTTACTGTCATTTTTAGCTTCAAACAGACTGGGGCTGCACATTTAGAGGGGAACATCTTACTTGAATGGCCTGGACAGGTCTGTCATGTCTGTGTGTCCCACCACAACCCCACTCTCCCCTCTACTGATCACACCAGCCAGGGATGCCTGATCCAAGATGGTCATCAGGCAGGAGGGAGAGCGGTTCAACCAGTACTGCTGAGCCAAACGTATTGATTGTCATGGAAATTTTATAGAAGGCATAAAAACAAGTTCTCACAGATGGCAAGTGTCTAAGCTGACAGGCATTTACAGCTGGGGCTGGAAGACCATCCTGGGTCATGCAAAGATGAAAGAACAGAGGGAGCTAGACAGGTGAAGGGGAAAAGAAGGGAGCTGGTGAACAAAGAAACCAAGGAGAGCACACGGGGTAGAGGACTGAGAAAGAGAACAAGAGAATCAGAGGGAAAAGATGGAGAGACAGAGACAGAGCTAGACAGTCCCTCCCACATCCTAGAAGAAAGAGCTCGATTCCAAAATTTTCAGGTAAAAACTGAGCTTTACTTCCTGCTCCTGGGTGTTTGGGCACATACCCAAGTGTCATAAATAAGACAGCCATCTCCCTCTTCGAGCAGATCAGTATGTCTTGCAACTAAAATATGGAAGATTAGAACTTGCATCCTCATGAAATCCTCTTCCTAAACTATGTACAAAGGTTACTGTCTTTTTAAAGTCAAAACGTGCCTCCATCAAATATTTGGTTGAGCATCTTTGTATGTCTATGACCTTGTACATAGTGTTGGGTTAGCGAAATGAATCAACACACAGCTGGTACCCACCCACAGAGTGTGGAAAGCAGAAGGGAGATGGCCAAGCACACAAAATTATGAGCCAGTCTGGCGAGTGCTATTTATAACCGGTGTTAGCAAGGGGGCATATAGAAACACAGAGCTTCTGCCAGGCAGGGGACAGGTGGGCGTTGGTTGAGAAAGTCACCCTGAAAGAAGCAAAGTCTAAGAATCAACAAGGAGGAGAGAGAAGGGCATTCCAGGCAGCCTGGCTCCAGCTGGGTGCCAGAGCTGGCTCCTGACTGGTGGGAGAATTTACACCACAGAAATGGGCAGATGCCGCCTATCAGAGCCTTTCAAAAATCACTCTTTTCTGAGAATTGGCATACTAGTGCACATGTGAGACCCAAGGCTGGAGAGGACAGTTTATGGTTATACAAGGTCGACATGTAAGATGTCAGAGAAGGAAATGGCCAGAGAGGCAAGGTGGGCAGTGGCTACTCTGAACAGATCCAGAAATTTACACAGTCTTACGCCACTGTGGGGCGGGGTGGTGGGAGGTTAAGTCTGGCTGCAGAGTAGAAGATGCGTGCTAATAAAAACTGAAGTGACTGAGGCCAGAGGGCCGTCGGAAGCAGAGCTTGGTCCTCCAGGACTGCCATCCCCATGTAGAGCCCTGGCTCAGCTCTGGGAGGGCAATTCCTGGGTTCCTAGTGGCTGTGGTATTCCTGAGGGCTTGGAAGGAAGCCACAAATTCAAACAGTAAAGGCAAGTCAGATTTTGATGGAAGGACTTCCCTAGAGGTGCTGTGGTTAATACTCCATAGTTCCAATGCAGGGGGCACGAGTTTGGTCCCTGGTCAGGGAACCAAGATTTCACAAGACACACAGTGTGGGCAAAAAGAAGAAAAAAAATTATGGAAAACAAAAACAAAGCCAGAGGCAGAAGGAAGCAGGATTCAGCAGTGCAGTGTCAACTAAACAACATAACTGGGCTTTATTATTTGCAACCACTTGCATGATTCAAATTTTTAAGTCAAAGTGAGTTTGGAATTAGGTGTAGGGTAAAGAGTGCTGAACTTGGAGCCACTGGCTCTAGATTGAAATCTTGGTTCTCCAGGTTTGTGACTTTGGGCAAGTCACTGAACAACAACAAAATGTGTATTCCTTCTGAATTTCAGTTGTCTCATTCAGAGAATATGGACAGAAATACCTGTCTTCTCGGCTTTATTATGAAAACTGCATGAGAATCTGAATAGGTGAGTCTCTTCTAAGCACTGGGTTAGCCAAAAAGTTGGTCGGGTTTCCTGTACCATCTTACAAACACCCAAACCAACCTTTTGGCCAACTCAGTACAATACTCGACAATTACGGGAGGTTGATCATAAACCTGAAAGTTCCTCACTTAATTTAAAGGTCCAGGTGAATTGAGACAAACAGTAAGAAGGGATACAAAGGCATGAACACAAGGAAGAAATGCACTCAAACATTTTCGTGAAGTGCCCTGAAAGGATGTCTTTTAAGTCAAATCTAGACTCCCAGTTGAAGGGCAGTGTGAAAACTCAACAGATGAGACTAGGGCAGCCAGAGAGTAAACGTGAGCGGTGCCCCTTTTACACTGATTGGTCAATGCAGACTGAAGGTGCAGCAGTAACACTACAAGTGGTCTAAGAACAAACTTCTCCTCTCTCCTCACAGAAGCTCTCGAATTCATACCGCCTCTCCGCATAAAACCCTGACTTGGTCTGAGCAGTCATTTCCCTTGGTGCCAATGGGAACAGAAATCTTTGTGCACAACCCCAACTTCATTTCCTTTTTCAAAAGTGATTCCAGTAGTTCAGACCGTGCTTCCACTGCAGGGGGCACAGGTTCGACTCCTGGTTGGTAAACTAACCACATGATGTAGCCAAAACAATAAAAATTTTAAATAAAAAATAAAATAAAAGGAATAAAAGGAGGCAGAAGGCAAGGTCAGATAAAAGGTAACAAAGGCTTATTCAAACAGGACAGTTTCCTGCTTTCGAAATGGAATGACTCTGATACATCAGGTGAAGAAGGCTGTGCATACCAAGAGAAGAAGAGTCAAAGGGGGCTCAGTGGAGAGAAAAGCGTGGACCAGGGACAGGATAGGGGGAGAGGGCAACAGGAGGGATGCTGAGCGAGAGCAACAGAGGGCAGTGAAGGGGACATGCATGAGGAAACAGGCTGGAGAACAGAGGTGTGTGGGTGATGGAGCCCACCAAGGTGATGGGCAGATTCTGCACAGGATGCTGAGTGCAAGACAACCAGCTGGAGGAGTGACAATGACAAAATGCATGTTTTTATTTTCTCCTGAAAATTCCACATGCTTTGGATGAAAAGGATGGCAATATCCTTCTTGCATGTTAGGGAGAAACATGTGCAAAGCAGAGAGCACAGCAAAGGTCCAGGGATGAAGAGCCCAAAATATGAAGACAAGACTGATGATGCTGTGGGTCAGAGGTGAGACCCTGGGGCTGTCAGACACAGAGTTCTACAAGGGTCACCCTTCATGCCCTCATCTGTACGCCCAGGTGGGCTCATTAACCAGGAGAAAATTATCTCAAGATAGAGAGGGAAGGGTTGTCATAACATGGACTTGACCTTGTGAAAGTCAAAGTCGCTCAGTCATGTCCAACTCTTCATGACCCCTTGGACGATACAGTCCATGGAATTCTACAAGCCAGAATACTAGAGTGGGCAGTCTTTCCCTTCTCCAGAGCATCTTCCCAACCCAGGGATCGAACCCATGTCTCCCACATTGCAGGCTGATTCTTTACCACCTGAGCCACAAGGGAAGCCCAAGAATACTGGAGTGGGTAGCCTATCCCTTCTCCAGTGGATCTTCCTGACCCAGGAATCCAACTGGGGTCTCCTGCACTGCAGCCAGATTCTTTACCAACTGAGCTATTAGGGAAGCCTTGGACTTGACCTTAGTGAGAGTTTTAAATAGGTACAGACTCCGCCAGCACCCAGGTCATGGTAGGAGAAGCCCATCCCTCCCAGGAAAGGGTGAACAAAGGTTCTGCACAATCTTGGCAACTTTGTATTAACATAGAGTCTGTCTTTCTTTAAAGTGAAGTATAATTTACAATGTTGTGTTGGTTTCAAGTGTACAGCGAAATGATTCAGTTACACACACACACACATATTATTTTTCAGACTTTTTTCTATTATAGATTATCACAAGATATTGAGCATAGTTTTCTGGGCCATACAGTAGGTCCCTGTTGTTTATTTTATATATAGTAGTGTGTATCTTTTAATTTCAAACTTCTAATTTATCCCCCATCCCCACTATCCCCTCTGGTAACCCTAAGACTGTTTACAATGTCTGTGAGTCTATTTGCTTTGTGAGTTCGCTTGTATCATCTTTTTAGATTCCACAGACAAGAGATTTCATCTGATATTTGTCTTTCTTAACACAGAGTCACCTTAACATCTCCTTTCTCAAGCAAGAACCCGTCCATCTGTCGTCCATCCATCTATTCATCCATTTATTACCCACTGGCTATTATGGAGTATCCAGGACATGCCAGGCACTCTTCTGGACATTGAATAAGATGGACAAATGGCTGGTCCTCAGGACACTCACCTTCTAGAGGAAGAACACAGATAAGCAACAGCCTCAACGATGGCAGGACACAGTGGCTGTGTTAGGTGGTGATCAGAGCTGTAAAGAACACAAGGCAAGGAGATACAGGCAGGGGGAGGAGAGGCTTGCTATTTCCTAAAGGGCCCTAAGGGAAGCGGGAGTTAAGGAATGAGCTCTGATGGATCTCGATGGGGAGAACATTCCCAGAGAGGCAGCCAGGAGAGCAACTGAGGTGGGAACAGGTGAACTGAACAGGCAGGAGGAGGAGGAGGAGCAGGGACAGGAGAAGAGTTGGTGGAAGTGTCAGGGGTAGGGGAGGAGCAGCAGTTTCAGAAGATTCCAGAAGGTCAGTGGTCAGGTTTGATGGAGACTGTGGAGCAGAGGTGCTGTGCAATGTGCTGTGGGTGGAAAGGACCCTCCTGCTGCTTTATGGGGTACAAACTGAGGAGGTGGCGGTGCTCTCCCCACAAGATCCTGGCAGGAATTCTGAAAGCATCAAAGAGCAGCCCCAGTGGACAATGGCTGCCCTTTCAAAGAGCCACTGCTCTGGGTCAGGGTCAGCCCTTCCTAGGCCAGGTTTCATCAGGAACCAGGGTATCAACCCACAAAGGCTTTTCCTCTCCATGTTGCCATGTTCACTGGAAGTCAAAAGAGGAGAACTGTCCACCAGGAAGAAGCCTGGGAGCCAGTAAGCTTGCCTCATCATCATTCTTCTGCTGTAATCAAGTCGGGCCAAAACACTTGAGGCAACATTGGAAGATTCTCCTACGTCATCATAACCTGCTAGAGGGCAAGAACCACAGGCTGACATTATTTATTTGTCTCCATGAAAGTGGACAGTGGAAAAGCTGGCTTAAAACTCAACATTCAAAAAACCAAGATCATGGCATCTGGTCCCATCACTTCATGGCAAATAGATGGGGGAAAAAAGGAAACTGTGACAGATTTTATTTTCTTGGGCTCCAAAATCACTGCAGTCGGTGACTGAAGCTATGAAATTAAAAGATGCTTGCTCCTAGGAAGAAAAGCTATGACAAGCCTAGACAGTGTATTAAAAAGCAGAGACATCACTTTGGCAACAAAGGTTCATATAGTCATGTACGGATGTGAGAGCTGGACCATAAAGAAGGTTGAATGCCAAAGAATTGACACTTTTGAATTGTGGTGCTGGAGAACTCTTGAGAGTCCCTCGGACTACAAGGAGATCAAACCAGCCAATCCTAAAGGAAATCAACCCTGAATATTCATTGGAAGGGCTGATGCTGAAGCTTCAATACTTTGGCCACCTGATGGGAAGGGCCAACTCCTTGGAAAAGACCCTGATTTGGGGAAAGTCTGAGGACAGGAAAATAGGGCAATGGAGGATGAGATTGTTTGATGTCATCCATGACTCAAGGGACATAAATCTGAGCAAACTCTGGGAGACAGAGAAGGACAAGGAAGCCTGGCATGCTGCAGTCCATAGGGCTGCAAAGAGTCAGATATGACTTAGTGACTAAACAACATCAATTTATCTCTCTGAACTCATGCCACACAATGTACACAGTAAGCACTACATAAATACTTGGGAGATAAAGAACTACATCTCTATCACCATCATCATTATCAGAAGAACAGCAATGTTTTTAAAAACACTTAATGAAGTCTTATTCTGTGCCAGCACTTCTCAGCTGAGGGTGGCTTTGCCCCCTGCCGCCCACCCTGGGATATTTGACAATGACTGGAGACATTTTTGATATCACAGCTGTACATGCATGTGTCAGGAGCAGGGAGCCACTGGCATCTGGCAGGTAGAAGCTGGGTAAACTGCCACACTTCATTCAAATACAAAGAATTTTCAGGTCCCAGATGTCTAAGTGCTGAGGCTGAGAAATTCTTTAATCCACCTAATACTTTTTGAGAAACCTGAGCCACTGGGCCAATAACTTACCCAAAGAGAGCACAGTGAACACCAAGCTGCTGCTGCTGCTACGTCACGGCAGTCGTGTCCGACTCTGTGCAACCCCATAGACAGCAGCCTACCAGGCTCCCCTGTCCCTGGGATTCTCCAGGCAAGAACACCATGCTGAACTACAAAACGACAACAGTGCAAAGCAACAAACAGCTTGAACTCAACATTTCTGACATCAAATATGTGGTTTTTTTTTTCCCTTCTCTTGCATATCTGAATGCCTTCAAATCCAATTCAATTCTGACATTACCTGGAGTCAATGCAAACATCACAAGTGAAAGACTCAGCTCCCAAGAATGTGTCCCATTTTGGATACCAGCCACAAGTTTGGGCCTCCTGAACCAACCAGCTCTAAAGTCTGGGAGTTCCCAAGATCCCCTCCTTGGGTTCTATGATTTGCTGAACTGACTCATAAGAATCAGAAAAGCACTTTACCTACAACCACTAGCTTATTTTAAAGAATACAGCTTAGAAACAGCCAAATGAAAGAGATGCACTGGGTAGGAAATAGGAGAGAGGGGCTCAGCACAGCCATGCCATCCAGATGCCCCACCCTCCCAGCACCTCCAAGTGTCCACCCACCTGGAAGCTGTCCAAACCCTTTTTGCTTTCATTAAGTGGCCAAGGTTGATTTTACCATGGTTGATTAAATACAATATATACAGAACTCCAAGTGCAGATTTGGCAAGAGGAGATACATGATGGGGTAGGGAGTTGGAAAGGAGATAATCACACATTGAGTCCCAGTAAAGACAGTGACTACAACCAACCCTCCCATTGAAAGGGGCAGTCAGGGCAGGAAAGGCAGATGAATTGAAGAAAGTCTTTCTCAAGTGACCAGGGCAGGGGCAATAAACAATGTCATGGGGAAAGCATTAAAAGCCAGCTTTGGGGGGACATATACAAGCCTCACGGCTCAGACGGTAAAGCGTCTGTCTACAATGCAGGAGACCCGGGTTGGGAAGAACCCCTGGAGAAGAAAATGGCAATCCACTTCAGTACTATTGCCTGGAAAATCCCATGGACAGAGGAGCCTGGTAGGCTACAGTCCATGCGGTCGCAAAGAGTCGGACACGACTGAGCAACTTCACTCACGTGCTTGGATGCATGAAAGAGCAATGTGCTAAGAACACAGTCAATCAGACTGGAACCCTCCAGGCGTCCCACATCCACTGACTTCTGTCTCCCTCAGAGCAGCATCTTAAGAGGTGTTTCATTTACTCCAACTAAAAATCAGCTAAAAATGCCACCATTGCCCCCAAAGCGGCACTGCCCCTGTTTAGACATGCCTTCAGAGCTTCCTCCCAAGCAACAGACAATGTCGACAACAATGACAAAGGCCAACAGACAGAACGCAGAGTGGACACCACCCCGGCCCTGGCTCCTCCTACACATCAGAGGTCAATTTCTCAGCTTCATGCAGAAGCTGGTGTCAGGAGAAGCAGAAGAGACAGGTGTGTGAGGACCTGCACACACACTTGCACACACATACACACACACACAGAGACACACACACACACCGTCTTCATTGCCTACCCCTCTCATCCCTTTGGCATGTAATTACAGAGACCTATAACAAGACAGATACAGTTCTCAGTGTTGGGGTACAACACCATTCCGCAAAGAGAAAAATCCTTAGTCCCATGAAGGTTTTTTCCCATGTGTGTGTCCTGGGAAGAGATACAGAGCCAAGTAAAGCAAAACACACGCACACACAGTAAACACCTTCTGCAACATACTAACAAGTGAGAGCTTCCCTGGTGGCTCAGATGGTAAAGAATCCACCTGCAATGTGGGAGACCTAGGTTC
>SJYC01014865.1:0-52783 GCA_006408675.1 Madoqua kirkii
TCCTGGGAAGAGATACAGAGCCAAGTAAAGCAAAACACACGCACACACAGTAAACACCTTCTGCAACATACTAACAAGTGAGAGCTTCCCTGGTGGCTCAGATGGTAAAGAATCCACCTGCAATGTGGGAGACCTAGGTTCGATCCCTGGGTTGGGAAGATCCCTTGGGAAACCCACTCCAGTATTCTTGCCTGGAGAATTCTATTGACAGAGGAGCTGGCAGGCTACAGTCCATGGAATCGCAAAGAAATGAACCTGACTGAGCAAATTAGCACACAAAGAGTGACAAGTACTAAGGAGAAAAATCAAGTAGAAACTTTGAGATAAGTCACGGGAGACAGGTTTGCATTTTTATTTGGGTTGGCCCCAAAGCTCCTTAGGGTTTTATCAATAAATAGACTGAATTATCAGAGGGAAATTATGGAGCAGGTGGTATTTCAGCAAAAGCAGGGTATCTGAGAGGGAAAAAAAAACCAGCTGTATTTCAGGAAAGGGAATAGCTTGTCAAATTCCTGACAGGAAGATGACATACTCCAATTGGATAATTTGAGGAGACAGTAATAAAGGAGTGGAATCCAGGGAAATGATACGCACCTCAGCAGCCCAGGGTTAGTGAGAGGAGGGACCAGGCTGTCCCAAGGCCTGCAGTGGTCCTGCAAATGAGACAGAAATGCACAGTTCCTGCAGACACAAGGTGTGTGCACAAGTGTACACATTCTGCCAGGGGATGGACAGGTGAGTAGTGGGTAAATGAAAAGTACGCAAATTATTTTCCAATGAGAAAAACAATAATGTGACTGAATTTCTGAGAAGTACCCTGGAACCTCTATACCCAAACAACTGCAGTCACTTCCAAAGTACTCACAGTCAGAGGCCACTTTACTTATTCTCACGCTGCAGCCACTGCTGGCTGTCCCTGCAGGCCTTTTCTCAGGGACCTGCCTGTGGGCCCTTGGACTGGCCACAGTGCCTTTGCATACGCTTTTTGGAGTCCAGAACACCACCCTCCCTGTTACCAGTGGCCAAGCAAATCACCTCCTGTGCCCAGGCCTTTTCGGACAACTACCTGTAGAGACTGAATATCTTATTCGATGCCCACAGCCCCCCTGCCCTATCACTTTTAATGAAATCAACCCTGAATATTCATTGGAAGCATTGATGCTGAAGCTCCAAATACCCTGGCCACCTGATGTGAAGAGCTGACTCACTGGAAAAGACCCTGATGCTGGGAAAAGTTGAGGGCAAGTGGAGAAGGGAGTGACAGAGGATGAGATGGTTGGATGGCATCACTGACTCAATGGACATGAGTTTGAACAAACTCGGGCAGACAGTGACGGACAGAGAAGCCTGGCATGCTGCAGTCCATGGGGTCACAAAGAGTCTGACGTGACTTCGTGACTGAACAACAACAATTCACTTCATTCATCTCTCACACGCCATCCAGACTACAAGCCCCTAAAAGGCGAACAGCGCTTTTATCACTGTACCCGTGATATTCAGAGCTCCTGGCAGAAGTTTTATACTTAAATTTTGGTGGAACACCTGAGTGGATGAAAAACCCACACAGCATTAAGCAGTAGACCTGCATTGTTTAACTCCTGGTCTAGGACTCTACGGCATGAATCAACTCAATTTTTAATACACCCCATATTCCTGAAGATGACTCTACAGCAGAATCACAGAAATGCAGTGAATGGTTTACAACCTGCAACACACTCAGCAACTCAATGACAACATTAATTTAATGAAGTTAAACACTAGTGACCTCTTTAACACATCCAAAGTAATTTATGTTGGGATATGCATGCCTGAAGACTGCTTGCCAAAGAGACTCAAATAGAGGTGATGCATCTATCTTTCAAATGCTAATTTGCATTTTCAACTTTGACACAAAGAACTTAGCTCTTCTCTTTTGGAATCAAGAAAGATTAGTTGACTTTTTGATCCATCCATCCATCCTTCCTGTATGACATATATACCATTAAGCCTTAGGAATTCAAACAGGTCATCCCTACCATCACAGTCTATTTAGAGATGCAAACAGAAGTAAATATAATGTGTTAAGTATAATAGTCAAATGATAAACAGCTAGAAGTAGTGAATGGTTTGTTGGAGAAAACGATTCATGAAGATGGTACACATCCATTTCCTGAGGCTGCTGTAACGAAGCACCACAAACAGGATGGCACAGACAATAGAAATGCCTTCTCTCTCATTTCTGCAGGCTGGAAGTCCAAGATTAAGATGCCAGTTGGGGGGGTTCCTTTTAAATGCCCTGAAGGAGAACAATTCCAGGCCTCTCTCCGGCTGCTGATGGCCTCAGGCACTCCTTGACTTGCAGCTGGGTCTCCTCGATTCCTTGCTTTGTACATGTGCGCATCCACATTTCCCCTTATAAGGATGCCAGTCATGTTGAGTTAGACCTCACCCTCATGATTCATCTTAACTTGACCCACCACAAAGACCCTATTTCTAAGTAACGTCACAGCTATAGGCACTGGGAATTATAACTTCAATATTGTTTGTGGCAGGTGGCAGGGTAGGGAGAGGTGTCAACCCATAGCATGGTGGAAAGCTGGATTTTAAAAGACAAACACAAGCCCACCGACAGGACAGAAGATCGCAGGCACGGTCAAGGGAATGAACAACTAGGAGAGAGGAAGACTGTCCAGCAGGCAGCCTTGTGACACAGGTCAGGGCATGCAAGATCAGGTAAGGCCACTTAAGGCCTTGACAATGGCTCCCATCCTAATAGCATCAAGAAACCATTGAAGGGGCTGAAACACGGAGCTGCCACAGCAGTACAGTGCTCTGCAACATATCCGCGGCCATTTGCAACATACTTTTTACTCTGTCCCTTTGTCTGCCGTTGTCCTGAGAACTGGCAGGGAAGTCCCATTCAACCTTCATGTTACAATGGCGGAGGGAAGTTGGGGTTCAAGTTTCTCTTTCCTAACAACCTTGCCTCTACTCTGGCCCAGAACTGACCTGTACTTCAAGTGACAAGTCATCGCAGTGACCTCCTACTTCTATTTAGACTGGGAGGCTGGTGAACACACCCCTTTCACAGCCAGAGAGTCAGAAGAACCGAATGGGAAGGGAAACATCTTGGGACTTTCCCAGTGGCCCAGGGGTTAAGAATCTGCCTTGCAATGCAGTGGACGTGGGTTGGATCCTTGGTCAGGAAATTAAGATCCCACATGCCATGGAACAACTAAGCCCACACACAGCAAGTGTCAAAGCCCGCGTGCTCTAGAGCCTGCACACCACAACGGCAGAGGCTGTGCACCTCAGTGAGGCCCCACGTGACGCAAGCAAGGTCCCGAGTGCTGCGGCTAAGACCCAGGGGGGCCGAATAAAGACAAACATTTTTCAAAAGAGAAAGGGAACCATCTCCACACCTCCTCTTGCTGCCCTGACACCCCTCACATTAGTTTCCTAGAACTAGATAATACCCAGCCAGAGGACACAGAGGCCCTCCAGATTCTGCCCCTTGGAAAGGTGACGGCATCTCTGGGAACACCTTGAAAAGTGAGGTCAAGACAGTGAACAGCTGAGAGGCCCTGGGCCCCTGGTCCTGCCTTACCCAAACCAGCTCCATTTGTATCTGTTGGTTTTCTTTTTTAAAAGAACACCTTTATTGAGACATTATAATTCACAAATCATAAAATTTACCCCTTTAAAGTACATAATTCAGTGGTTTTTAGTATATTCCTAGAGTTATGCAACCATTACCACCATCTAATTCCAGAATGACTTCATGACCCAAAAAACGAACCCTCTACCCACTTCTTGTCATACCCCATCTTATCCTCCCCTGACTCTGGGAAACCCTTGCTGTCTCTATGCAATGGCTTATTTTGACATTTCATATGAATGGAACCATACATACGTGCTTTTGTGGCTGGCCTCTTTCACTTTTATTTTCAAGGTTCAGTCATACTGTAGCAGGTATTAATATGTCATTCCTTTTTGCGGGCTGCGTGCTAAGTTGCTTCAGTTGTATCTGACTCTTTGTGACCCTGTGGACCGTAGACTATCAAGCTCCTCTAAGGGATTCTCTAGGCAAGAATACTGGAGTGGGTTCTGAATAACATTCTGCTGTATGGCTATGTCACATTTTAAAAAATAAATTTATGGACATTTGGGTAGTTTCTTTTCTAATATTATGAATAAGTTGCGATGAACACTGGTGTATAAGTCTGAGTATCTGTTTTCAGTCCTTTTAGGCATTTACAGGAGTAGAATTGCTGGGTTGTAGACTATGTATAACCTTGAGGAACTGCCCAATCGTTTCCTAAAGTGCCTGGGCCATTTTACATTCCCTCCAGCAAGGTCCAAGGGTTCCGATTTTTCCACATTCTATCCAACACTTGCTATTTTCTATTTTTTTGATAATCATCACCTAGTGGGTGTGATGCTAGTCTGAGTATCTGTTTTCAGTCCTTTTAGGCATTTACAGGAGTAGAATTGCTGGGTTGTAGACTATGTATAACCTTGAGGAACTGCCCAATCGTTTCCTAAAGTGCCTGGGCCATTTTACATTCCCTCCAGCAAGGTCCAAGGGTTCCGATTTTTCCACATTCTATCCAACACTTGCTATTTTCTATTTTTTTGATAATCATCACCTAGTGGGTGTGATGCAGAAGGCAATGGCACCCCACTGCAGTACTCTTGCCTGGAAAATCCCATGGACAGAGGAGCCTGGTGGGCTGCAGTTCATGGGGTCGCTACTAGTCAGACACAACTGAGTGACTTCACTTTCGCTTTTCACTTTCATGCATTGGAAAAGGAAATGGCAACCCACTCCAGTGTTCTTGCCTGGAGAATCCCAGGGATGGGGGAGCCTGGTGGGCTGCTGTCTCTGAGGTCGCAGAGTTGAACATGACTGAAGCAACTTAGCAGCAGCAGCGGGTGTGAAGTGGTACCCAACTGTGGGTCTGATCTGCATTCCCCAATGACTAATGATGCTGAGCCTATTGGCTATCAAGTGCCTATTGGCTATTTGTAAATCTTCTTTGGAGAAATGTCTATTCAAGTCCTTTGCCCTGTTTAAAGTGGGTTATTTGTCTTTGTTGAACCACAAACGTTCTTCATCTCTTCTGGATATGAGTCCCTTATCAGATATTTTTGGCTGTCTTTTCACTTTCTTAATAGTATTCACACCATAGATTTAAATTCTGATGACCCCCCCTTTTTTTTGGCTCGTGCTTTTGATGTCATATTTAAGTACAACTGCCTAATTCAAGGTCACAAAGATTTACTCCTGTGTTTCCTTCTCAGAGTTTTACAGCTTTTGTTCTTATGTTTATTTAAGGTCTATGATCCATTTTGAGTTGATGCTCATTTTTACCCTTTGAGGGGATGGTAATGCACATGAAATTTAACTCTTCTAACACCAAGCCATCTTATGGCAAAGCTTCTAGAAAGGAGGAGCATCGTGACAATAAAGACTAAACCTCCTGCAATGCACCCACGTCTCCAAAGGTGTACGGGTCAGAAGGGTCCTTTCTCCCTCTCCACAGAGGCGGTGGCACCCCATGTAAACACTAAGGTTCAGCCCTGCAGTGACCTGAGATGACCCTGCACGCCTGCAAGACTTGCCATGTCTGTCATCTGCCTATCATAGAACCCTAATTAATCTCAGGTCCTGTGCCCTGCTCTCTGCCACACACTGACCCCCAGGTATGTAGGGGGCTAAAGGATCTTTCTCAAGTGGACTGTTACCTTGCAATAAGAATTAAACTTATTGAACACTTAGCAGTACCTGTATTCAGCCCTGGGGATACAAAATTGAGCAAGACGATACAGCTCCTGCCCTGGGGGAGCTGTCACTTCAGTGAGGGGAACCTACACCAAGACCTGGCACTTTAGCACGTCCCCAGTGTTGAAGAGTAACAACTGGAGTTGTAATATTAATCACTATCTGCCTGGTTCTGTACCTTGTGCTCCACATGCATGCTTAACTCTTTAACTTTATGATGTAGGGCCGCCAGCCCTCTGTTTACAGCACATATGAAGCACCAGTCTTACACAAGGCACCCTAATAGAAGGGCGAGTAAGGGCCAGGAGCACAATGTGGATAGGAACACAGCCCCACGTACAAGGGGACTTGGGGGTGAGCTCTGATACGGGAATTTTTCTCCAGGGAGAAAACAGAAGGGGCAAAAATAAAGGCATACAAATATCTGTCGAATTAGGGCAAAAGTGAGCAGAGGAAGGAGATGAGGGAAGTGAAGAGGAAGGGTGTGGCTTCTATCAGAATTCACACTCATGGGCCACTGCCTGGAGAGCCAGCAAGTTTCATGGGGAAAAGCCACAGACAAACTCTCCTTGAGCTGGTACATAGAATCACCGCAGCAGACTCTGCCTTTGAGACAACCTGCCTCACTACCCAAAACACTGCCAACGAAAAGGAAAATGGTGTTAATGAAATACTGAGCATAAGATCGAGGCGTGGGGAGGCAGAGATGAGGTTGTTTGAGTCCTTACAATAAATACTTGTATTTCAGATAATCAAGTTTGGTTCTTAGTGCTAATGTCATTTTCTGTTAATTTAATGTCCCCGGAATCCCTCTGAGTAAGAAGATTGCTGGTGGAATGCAAATTTCCCATTCTGGGAAAAAGAATCATCTCCTCAACCCAGGTGTGCTCAAAGGCTGCAGAGAAGGCCAGTCCCTCCGGGTAGAGGGAGTTAAGCAGATCCTCCAAGGTGATCTGGGCATGGAGGCTGCGTGCTGAGCAGAAGGGGCAGTGGTTATTTGAGTTGTGTGGAATCAAACTCATCACGCCCTCCTGCACCAGGCATGTGGAGGACCAGCAGGACTCTCAGGGACCTCGGCTGACTCCTGGAGACAGGAGGGGCATTGCGGAAGCCAGGGGAGGGCAATGTGCATTGTGCCATCTCTGCTGCCAGAAGGAGCATGAAAACATCCCCTTGCCCCAGGTACAGCAGAAGCATCTTAGTTTACCCTGAACCAATCCCCATTTAGTGGACTTCCCCAGTGGCTCAGCAGGTGGAGAATCCGCCTGTGAAGCAGGAGACACAGGAGACCCAGGTTCGATCCCTGGGTCTGGAAGATCCCCTAGAAGAGGGCATGGCAATCTACTGCAGTATTCTTGCCTGAAAAATCCCACAAACAGAGGAGCCTGGGGGGCTACAGTCCAAAGGGTCGGACACAACTGAATGACTAAGCACCATCCCCATTTATGCCTGCTGTCTCAGCCTAATTATAGCATCTTTTAAAGCACTCCAGCTTGGACAATAAATTGTAACCACATTCCTAGGTCCAGCGGGCACAACATTAGTGCTGAGCTGAGGGATGCTGGATGCCAGAAGGAAGGGAGGCTGGAGGATACTCAGAGAATCAGGATGCAAAGGAGCTTTCTCCCAAGGAGGAGTCAAGAAACCAAGGAGAGAATGCGGTTCCCTCTCTGCTCCCCATCTGAGCCACCAGGGAAGCCAACCAGGTGGTATCAGTGGTACAGAGACCGCCTGCCAGTTCAGGCTAGAGGTAAGAGACACGAGCTCAGTTCCTGGGTCGGGAAGATCCGCTGGAGGAGGGCATGGCAACCCACTCCAGTATTCCTGCCTGGACAATCCCATGGATAGAGGAGACTGGCGGGCTGCAGTCCATGGGGTCTCATACAGTCAGACATGAATGAAAGGACTCAGCATACACGCTGCTCCCCATGCCACCCCAACAGAGGTTCTGAAACTCCCGGTCTCAGTTTCTTCATCTGAAAAATGGAACAACAATACACATCTGGCAAGTTTGTGAGGATTCCACAAGATAATGTATGTAATTTCCTCATGCCAGCACATAATAGAACCTCAAGGCATGAGAAGTTGTTATCGGTAGTCAGTTCAGATCAGAAGCGCTGGGACTCTGAGCTTTGGGGAAAAAATCCTTTCCATCCTAATTCTCTGAGTGATCCTCAAGCCTCCCTTCTTCCTGCCTTGCCCCCTGGCATCCAGTGTCCTCGGCTTACTGCTAATCACAGAAACAGAGCATAAAAAAAGGCACCCAGGTGCCAGCATACTTCTCCAAGGGCTGAATAGGATTTCATAAACCAAAAAGAGCCTACAGCTTCCAGCTGTGGTATTGCCCTGCTCTAATTTCCCTAGCAGCAGCGAGGACAATGAAGCTGGGAGTTTCCATTTGAGGGAACATTTTTTCCTTTCCCTCCATCCTCCAACAGTGGTCTTCAATTACAGTGTGTGATGCTTGGATACAGGGAGGTGGGCAGGGAAGTGACCCCCTGAAAGGCATCTGCAGAAGCAGATTAGAGAGCTCCCCACAGACACTGGAGCAGTCTCTGAGCTCATGGAGGGAGCCCAAGGAGAGGAGGCAAGAGCAGGGGGAAAAAAGGCAGCCCTCCCTGGGCCTGATGAAGATTAATATCTCCTCCCTGATGAGATGAGGCGGGCTTAATCACTTCTATTAATACAGAATCACTAAGGGCCAAAGATGGAGGCATGGAGGGAAGTGGGGGAAGGGATCAGAATGCTTTGCCAATACCATACAAAAGCAGAAAGGGACACCCTGAATGCACAAAGACAGGATTTCCTCAAGGCTCAAAAGTTATAACAGAAACCTGCTGGCTGAGTATTAGGTGTACTCGGCGCTTTTCCTACTAAGACGACTGGATCAATTTGGTTACACATGCTGATCTCAAAGGCTGGATGGTCTCAGCAGAGACTGTCACCCCCTTGCAATCTTAAGGCCCCAGTCAAGGTTATTAGCTCGAGTATGGCCTTCCAACTCCACTCTCCATGGACAACTCCAAGCCATGAAGAGACACCTTCTTCATGAAGCTTTCCTGGACATCCATCCCCAAAGAGTTATGAGTCTTTCCTTCTGGACTCCCAGAGACAGGTATACATACTTCTAGTAGAGTAATTCCTGTGGATTGCAATTGGGAGCCATCCTCCAAAAAATGATTACTACTCTTAGACTTGAATGTTTGCCTTCTATCATCCTATAACTATCATCTCATCTCCTGCTTTCCTCCAAGGACCCACTATCTTTGAGGAATTAGGACACAGAGAAAGGTCATTATCACCCAAGAACACCAAGATAACAATTTTTTTTTTTAAGGACAAGGACCATGTCTCAACGTTCTTTGTGTCTTTCTCAGACTCTAGTCCAGTACCAACCACACACTGGCTTAATATTAATATTTGTCCCAGGAGAACACAGGAGTAGAAAATAGAGGCGTCAAAACTGAAAAGGATTCAGGTGAGGAAACCTCAGGATCACAATGAAATGTACAAATACATCAGGGGTAACACAGCCCTTACCTGTTCAAAAGTATTACGATACTCCTTAAAAGATGGTCATTTAAAAAAAAACAAAAACGAACAGCAGCAAAAAAGAGTATCTCCTCAACTTGTTGTTAGTTGCCCAATCAAGTCTGACTATTTGCTACCCCATGGCCTGTAGCGTGCTTGGCCTCCCTGTCCCTCACCATCTCCTAGAGTTTGCCCAAGTTCATGTCCATTGCACCAGTGACGTTATCCAACTATCTCATCCTCTGTCACCCTCATCTCCTTCTGCCTTCAATCTCCTCCACGTTCTTTACTTCTCTGTCCCAGCTTTTCATCACAGGCACATCCTGGAGATACTGGAGGTGGGGTTCCAGACACAACAAAGCAAATATTACAATATAGTGAGTCGTGTGAATTTTTTGGCTCCCCAGCGTTTACAATGTTGTTTATGTATACTTAGGTGTACAATAACATTACATCTGAGAAAATCATGTACACACTATAATTTAAAAACACTTCATTGCTTTAAAAATAATGCTTAAAAAACATTAACCACTATCTGAGCCTTCATGGAACTGTAATCTTTTTGCTGATTGAGGGTCTTGCCTCAATGCAGATCGCTGTTGAGTGACTGATCAGGCTGGGGTGAAGGTTGGAATGACTTTGGCAATTTCTTAGAATAGGACCACAGTTAAGTTTGCCACATTGACTGACTTCCTTTCATGGAGGATTTCTCTGTAGTATGCAATGCTGTTTTATAACATTTCACCCATGGTAGGGCCTCTTTTAAAGTCAGTCCTCTCAAAATCTGCCTTAGCTTTATCAACTAAATTTATTTAATATTCTGAATCCATTGTTCTCGTATCAACAACAGATTAATTTCTCCATCTTCAATGGGTGTGGTTCATGGTGTCCCAAAACAATTACAGTAATAACATCAAAGATCAACGATCACACAGCAATCCCATTCCTGGGCAAATATCCCGACAAAACTATAATTATAAAAGACACATGCACCCTTTTGTTCATAGCAGCACTATTCACAATAGCCAAGACATGGAAACCTAAATGCTCATCCACAGAGGAATAGATAAAGATGATGCAGTACACACACACACACACACACACAGGACTACTACTCAGCCATAAAGAGAACAAAATAATGCCATTTGTAGCAAAGTGGATGCAACTAGAGATTATTAAATGAAATAAGTCAGAGAAAGACATATACTGTATGATATCACTTACACATGAAATCTAAAATATGACACAAGTAACCTTATCTATAAGATAGAAACAGACTCACAGACAGGTGACTTGTGGTTGCCAAGGCAGTTGGGGAAGGACAGAGCAGGAGCTTTCGATTAGCAGATGCAAGCAGAGACTGGATAAACAACAAGGTCCTACTGTATAGCACAAGGAAGCATATTCATAGTATCCTGTGATAAACCACAGTGGAAAAGAATATAAAAAAGAATGTGTGTATATATATGTATAACTGAATCACTTTGCTGAACTGCACAAATTAACGTTATAAGTCAACTATACTTCAATTTAAAACAAGAGATCACTAATCGCAGGTCAGCCTAAGGAAAATAATGAAAAAGTTTGAAACATTGCAAGAAGTACCAAAATGTGACAGAGACCAAGTGAGAAACTGCTGTGAGAAAACAGTGCTGATAGATCTGACGTAGGGTTGTCACAAACTTGCAATTTGTTTTTTTAAAAAATGCACTCTGCAAAGCACAGTTAAAGCTAAGTGCAATAAGATGAGGTCTGCCTGTAGATTAGTCCTGGCAACACTGTAGCTCACCAAAACCAAAACCAAAGTTGATCCATCGTGCAATGACATGGCTCTCTCAAGTAAGTTTTAAAAAGAAATTTAAAAAGTGGTTGATACAGGACCTCCTCCACAATTGAATCAGTCCCACTGTGGACAACATACAGTATAAGATTTGAAGATCCCCAGAGCCAGTCTGAACCTTCAAGGCATTTCCAGGCTGATAGGAATGTAAGTATCCACAGAAAAATCAGCAGCTGAAGATCAAATGTGATTCACCCGAGGTTGGTTATAAGCATCTCTAGGGGAATGGAGACCTTCCTAAATGTCCAAGTATGCCCAAGCCAAGTGCAGAAATGCTGAGCCAGCAATTACACCAGACCGGGCTGGGCTGAGTCCTCAGAGAGGCAGGATTACGGCTGAAGCACCAACACACTCCCGTCACTCAAGACTGTAATTTCTCACCAGGCCACACGCAGGGGCCAGGGAGACCCAGTGGGAGGGGCTAAGGGCACCAGGATGCTGAGTGAGGCAGCTGAGTCAAGAGCCCCTGAAAGGAGAAAAGGGCAGCAGCACTAGGAAAACCTTGCGAAAAACCCAGCCTTCCCAAGACCCAGGGCTGGAAGGAGACAGCCAAGTAAGAGCATCTGAGCCTGGATCCATGCAGAACCTCCAGACGGAACTTCTGCTCAGGATCTAGAACTCCTAGACTCAGAGTCCCAGCAGAATCGGCTTCAGCTCTGAACATCCATCCACCAGTGAGAAATGTGCCAACTGCCACCGACCTGCTGAGTTTCTATGTTTAATGCCTCAGTGGCTCAGTCTCTGCCCCTATAAGATGGGGGTGACCACGATTCCTCCCAACATGCAGAGACTGTATAGTTCAGTAATTTACAAGAATGGTCCCTAGGGGCCAGATGGCAGGCTCCTCAGTCTGAACCTAAGCTGAGTGACCTTGGACAGAGTAATTTAACCTCTCTGGGCTTCGGGGTCCTTACCTGTAAGTGGGCATATTAATAGGACTGACTTCAAGATAGTTGTAAGGACTGAATGAGTGAATCTATGTAAATTACACACCTGCATCCAGCAGGTGTGTTGTGATGTGTTATAGTAAGTGTTCACTAAATTAGTGATTATTATTCTTACAGATGACAATTACATTCTTTCCCATCACTGCTCCCTTAAAGGAGGTGAACAATTGCGGCACAACCCCTATACACGCAGCACCACTCATGCAAGGCTCACATAATAGTTCATTTAAATATCACAACCACTCCCCAAATAGTGCTGAGGAGCAGAGGGTCAGAAAGGTCGACGGTGGCTCCTACTATGCAGCTAGCGAGTGGCAGAATCAGACTATGCACCCTACGTGCTGTCCCATGCACTACCCACCCTAACACACCTCCATCACTGCTGCTGCTGCTAAGTCACTTCAGTCATGTCCGACTCCATGTGACCCTATAAACGGCAACCCACCAGGCTCCTCTGTCCCCATTGAGTCCTCAGAGAGGCAGGATTACGGCTGAAGCACCAACACACTCCCGTCACTCAAGACTGTAATTTCTCACCAGGCCACACGCAGGGGCCAGGGAGACCCAGTGGGAGGGGCTACAGGGCACCAGGATGCTGAGTGAGGCAGCTGAGTCAAGAGCCCCTGAAAGGAGAAAAGGGCAGCAGCACTAGGAAAACCTTGCGAAAAACCCAGCCTTCCCAAGACCCAGGGCTGGAAGGAGACAGCCAAGTAAGAGCATCTGAGCCTGGATCCATGCAGAACCTCCAGACGGAACTTCTGCTCAGGATCTAGAACTCCTAGACTCAGAGTCCCAGCAGAATCGGCTTCAGCTCTGAACATCCATCCACCAGTGAGAAATGTGCCAACTGCCACCGACCTGCTGAGTTTCTATGTTTAATGCCTCAGTGGCTCAGTCTCTGCCCCTATAAGATGGGGGTGACCACGATTCCTCCCAACATGCAGAGACTGTATAGTTCAGTAATTTACAAGAATGGTCCCTAGGGGCCAGATGGCAGGCTCCTCAGTCTGAACCTAAGCTGAGTGACCTTGGACAGAGTAATTTAACCTCTCTGGGCTTCGGGGTCCTTACCTGTAAGTGGGCATATTAATAGGACTGACTTCAAGATAGTTGTAAGGACTGAATGAGTGAATCTATGTAAATTACACACCTGCATCCAGCAGGTGTGTTGTGATGTGTTATAGTAAGTGTTCACTAAATTAGTGATTATTATTCTTACAGATGACAATTACATTCTTTCCCATCACTGCTCCCTTAAAGGAGGTGAACAATTGCGGCACAACCCCTATACACGCAGCACCACTCATGCAAGGCTCACATAATAGTTCATTTAAATATCACAACCACTCCCCAAATAGTGCTGAGGAGCAGAGGGTCAGAAAGGTCGACGGTGGCTCCTACTATGCAGCTAGCGAGTGGCAGAATCAGACTATGCACCCTACGTGCTGTCCCATGCACTACCCACCCTAACACACCTCCATCACTGCTGCTGCTGCTAAGTCACTTCAGTCATGTCCGACTCCATGTGACCCTATAAACGGCAACCCACCAGGCTCCTCTGTCCCCAGGATTCTCCAGGCAAGAACACTGGAGTGGGTTGCCATTTCCTTCTCCAATGCATGAAAGTGAAAAGTGAAAGTGAAAGTAGCTCAGTCGTGCCAACTCTTAGTGACCCCACGGACTGCAGCCTACCAGGCTCCTCCGCCCATGGGATTTTCCAGGCAAGAGTACTGGAGTGGGGTGCCATTGCCTTCTCCATACCTCTATCCCACCTGACAAAGTCATGGCTGGCACTCCAGAGCTACTTCAACCACACATTTATGATAAAAACTGTAGTACAGTATATACTTCATTTTGAAATTGGAAAAGGCATCCCAATTGTTTTTTTCCATATTACCTCTTTTTTTTCCCCTAGGAAAGATGGTTGACCCTGGAGTCCTAGCTCACCTCCATGCTGGGAATCACCAGTTCAAGTGTCTCAACATCCAGGTGGGAGCAGGGTACGGGTGCTAACTGTCAGATATTTATTCTGCTCTCTGTCCCAAACCAGTGAACGATCGCCTGCCCCACCCCTGTTTTCCTTCCAGGCCTCTCTACCCAAAACCCACTTGCTACCATTAAAACCTGGAGTCACCTTTGATTCATTCCATTTCTCACCTTCACAGCCCAAACATCCCCCCAAGATGCAGAGGCTCGGCCACCAAACCCTGTCTCATCTCCACTGCCACCATCTGAGTTCATGTCACCTCACTGCTCACCTGGATGAGTACAGTGGTCACCTAGCTGGAGGCCTGGCCTAAATTCTTATGCCCCTTCAGTCATTCTCCACAGACACCAGATGGTTTGGAAACACACACCAGGCATGTTTCACTGGATATGTCCCAAGCTGTCCATGTCCTAAGCTCTGAAGCTATGACTAGGTTGACTTACAGGATTTTGCAGGTGTCATTAAATTAGTGCACATCCTGAGATGCAAATATTACCCTAATTATCCAGGTGGGTATAACGTAATCATTAAAGTCCGTATAAGCGGGGAGGCAGGAGGGTCCAAGTCAGAGAGATGTCATGATGCAAACAGGTTGGGGTGATGTGACGGCTGGTTCTGAAAGTGGAGGAAGGGACCAAGAGCTAAAGGATGCAGGTCACCTGTGTAAACTGGAAAAGGCAGGAAGGAAGCAGAGGCCCTGGAGGAAGTCAACGCCACAGACATCTTGATGTAAGCCAGTGAGACTGACTTGAGATGACTGATCTCCAAGCTCTAAGAATAAATCTGTTATTTCAACAGAAGGACAGTCTGGTTGAGACCATATGTTACAGCAGCCACAGAAAACTAATACACATAGTCTTGCCTTCAGCCTAGACTCAGGCAGACAACCTGTGGGCTTTAAAAGTGTCCAAACTCCTCTCAGTGGCCTGTCCACGAGGTGTCTGCTGAAGTCCCCAACCTCATCTCTGACCCTGTATCCTTCTGCTCATCCACAGACACGTTTACCTCCAGCAGCTTTTCCCATAAACACCCAGTCCCATCCAGCCTCTGAGCAACTCTGCTTCTTGCTATCTTTGCTGGGCTGTCGTCCCCACACAGGTGGCTCGCAATTACACTTCAGGTATCCGTGCAAATGTCACTTCGTCCAAGTTCTTCCTCATCACAACATCCAAAATGGTGCACCCAGGTGTCATTTTCTTGTCTATAAGTTAACTTATAAGCTCCATGGGAACTGGAGCATTTCCAAAGTACTCAAGTGTGCCTGAGTTACATTGAGCAGGTCCTCAGCGAATTTTTCTTGAGTGATTTCATGAGGCTTATGAAATCAACACAAGACTGCAGCCCCTGCTTCTCAGTGCCCGGAGGTGGATGGATAGCACAGGGAAGAGTGAACACTGCGGTTGGGAAGAATAAGGCTCGGGGAAGAGCCGTGCAAGGGCAGTGTAGCTTGAAGCTGGGCCTTAAAAGGTGGGCTGGAGCTGGGAAAGTGAAGGTGTGAGCTCAGATTCCGAAGCTACTCTCTGAATGATGCAATGAGGCGTGTAATAAATTCAGAAATTCTCCTATGGAGCTAAATATCTCCACCATCTATCCCGCAGACCTCAGCTGTATTCAGAGGGAGGAGGCATTTATCTTTCAACTTCTATCCTAGCTCCTCATGTGGACCAAAAACAGTTTCTTATTTCCAAATGCTTTCCCCATTTCTAGAAAATGAAAATGGACTCAATAGGGGAGCCCTGGGAAATTACAATCTGGCAAGAAATTCCACCTGTTCTGGGAACTCTGCTCAATGTCATGGGGTAGCCTGGATGGGAGGGGAGTCTGGGGGAGAATGGATCCATGTATACATATGGCTGGGTCACTTGGCTGTCCACCTGAAACTATCACAACACTGTCAATTGGCTATAATCCAGTACAAAATAAAACATTTAAATAAGATAAGAAAAAAGTTCTGTCTTTGTCTGGCCAGCTCACCTTTATATGTCATAGTTTCCTTCATGATATATTCCGTCTGATCTCCATAATCACGCTTAGAGAAAGTCAGGGCAGACAGTATCACTCCCATCCTACAGATGAGGAAACTGAGTCCTTGTCGTGCCACATCGCTATTTGGTGATGAAGTCCATTCTAGGCAGTAATGACTTAAGCTTGGATGAGATGTATTCAGCTTCCCCAGATCCACATTTTCTCTAAGAGGAAGACAATGCTATCCGCACTTGACCCAGAGCTGCTACAGGACTAATGGGAAAGCCCTGACGCTTACGAGCCGAGTCGCCTCGAGCCATCCACTTCCCCACTCTCTGTTCTCATTCTGCTTTTTCCATTATGCTGGCCATGAAACCAGTCTGACTGCATGCAGATGAACCCTCTGCTTAATATTTATTGGCCAACAACCATGTGCCAAGAGATTTTCTTATGCTATATTTTATTTGCAATTACAGATCTGAAGTTCATCAATAAATGACCCCATCAAAAATAAATGCAATAAAAAGAGGAGTAGGAATTTACAGAGAGTCCAATATACATCAGCTGCCTGCCTAAATCAATGATGAGACCTTCACATAAATAATCTGGATGGGAGATAGGGTGGTTTCCATTTAAATGTGAGAAAACAGAGGTTTAGAAAAGGGAAGAGACATGCCTGGGGTCACACAGCTGCTACATGCATGGCACAGATCAGTCTCAAACCCAAAGCTTTCTGGCTGCAAAGCCATGTCCTTCCCAACTCTGACCTGCTGTCCTCACTCCTGGGAGGTGATGTTCCTCTCTGATAGGCACTGAGAAGCTCAGAACACTTAGGATGCCTTTGAATTTTCCTTTCACCCAGGCTGTTTCATTCCTGTGTCTAAATCTCTAACTTCTGGTACCTAACGACTGGTACGGTGCTCAGAAGAGAGAATAACTCCATGCAGACTACTGATCAGAACAGAAAGGAAGGGGTACGAGGTGGCGAGGAGGGAAGCAGGAGGCTGAGCATCAGCATTTAAGAGCAGGTCTCCGAGTCTGACAAGCTGGGTCTGCACGAATTGGCTCTGTGACCAGGGGAGGTTCCTGCACGTGATCTGCAAGAAGGGGATGATGGAGACAGGGGCTGAGAACAGTGCTCAGAGCAGATGCGGGCCAATGTTAAGATCCTCCAAAATCACTGCAGATGGTGACTGCAGCCATGAAATTAAAAGATGCTTACTCCTTGGAAGAAAAGCAATGACCAACCTAGACACTATATTAAAAAGCAGAGACGTTACTTTGCCAACAAAGGTCCATCCAGTCAAAGCTATGGTTTTTCCAGTAGTCATGTATGGATGTAAGAGAGTTGGACTATAAAGAAAGATGAGCACTGAAGAATTGATGCTTTTGAACTGTGGTGTTGGAAAAGACTCTTGAGAATCCTTTAGACAGTAAGGAGATCAAACCAGTCAGTTCTAAAGGAAATTGGTCCTGAATATTCATTGGAAGGACTGACGCTAAAGTTCTAATACTTTGGCCACCTGATGCATAGAACTGACTCACTGAAAAAGACCCTGATGCTGGGAAAGATTGAAGGCAGGAGGAGAAGGGGATAACAGAGGATGAGATGGCTGGATGGCATCACCAACTTGATAGACATGAGTTTGAGCAAGCTTCAGGAGTTGGTGATGGACAGGGAAGCCTAGTGTGCTGCAGTCCATGGGGTCTCAAAGAGTTGGACATGACTGAGCCACTGAATTGAACAGTAAGGACAAGAAGGGAAGAACTGCCTCACAGCCGAGAAGAGAGCAGCGGCGTCACCTGGGAATGGAGCTAGTGAGGAAATGGAGAAAAAACACAAGTCCAGGGTCTCTTCCTGATTACTATATGTCCTTGAAGGATCTGGAAAGCAAGGCAGAGATTATTTGGGTCAGAGGAGTGGACTAGCGGAAAAGCAGATGCTTTTCTGCTCTGACAGGCATCAGAGCAGGACTCTCTATGAAGAGAGACTGGTGAGAGAGAAACAGAAAAATTTCATGAATACTCGCTCCCAGAGATGCTTACTTACCCGCCCCTTCACGCCACTCACTCAGAGTGTTTACCTAAAATATGAAAGAAGGTCAGTCATGTGTGAGATGCTCCTCTCTCTCCCGACCTGTCTCCCTCACAGCCACCCTGGAACCAGGCCCCGGGGGTGCCCTGCCTCTCCAGGCATGAAGGTGTCTGCATTCATTTCTGGATTGCTGACTCCAGGAGTCCTGGAACCCTAACCGTCTCCAAGTCTCTCTGGAGCAAGCCGGGCAAGCATCCTGCGGACCACAAACCACAGGTACAGCTCCTAGGAGGGGAAGGCGAGGGCCTAGTTACCTTACTGCTCAAGACGGGCTGACCCTCACCTGTCTCCAAGGACTGTGTCCAACCAGCCACTGGGTCAGAGGCAAGCAGGGAAAAGGCATGCTTTGAGAAGTCAGAAAGGTGCACACAACTGAGCTCACTGAGCCTGCAGAAGTTTGAATCTAGTACCTGTTTCAAGTATATGGGAAGGTTACACTTGGAAATGACCAACTTTTCCCAATCTCCATGGAGAGCGCAGCAAGAAGAAATGATTTTACTTAGCAAAAACGAAGATCAATAATGTCAATTTAAGGACTTCACTGGTGGACCAGCGGATAAGACTCTGCCTGCCATTTCACGGGTTTGACCCCTGGTCCTGGAAGATTTCACATGCTAAGGGGCAACTAAGCCTGGGAGCCACAACTGCTAGAGACCAAGTGTTGCAACTCTTGAGCCTGCAGGCTGCAACTACTGAAGCCCACGTGCCTGGAGCCTGTGCTCTGCAAGGAGAGGCCTCCACAATGAGAAGCCCACACTCCGCAACTAGGCAGTAGCCCCCGCTTGCCACAACCAGAGAAAGCCCGGACACAACAATGAAGGCCCAGTGCAGCCCCTGCCAAAAAAAAAAAAAAACCCTACTGTTTTTAAAAAAATTTATGTCAATTTAAGAGGTAAACCAAACCTTGGAGAGATCTCAGTGAACACAGCTGTGGGGTTAAATCTTTTTCTTTTTTAATGCTTTCTTTTTTCTACTGTTCATGTCCTTCCCAACTCTGACCTGCTGTCCTCACTCCTGGGAGGTGATGTTCCTCTCTGATAGGCACTGGAGAAGCTCAGAACACTTAGGATGCCTTTGAATTTTCCTTTCACCCAGGCTGTTTCATTCCTGTGTCTAAATCTCTAACTTCTGGTACCTAACGACTGGTACGGTGCTCAGAAGAGAGAATAACTCCATGCAGACTACTGATCAGAACAGAAAGGAAGGGGTACGAGGTGGCGAGGAGGGAAGCAGGAGGCTGAGCATCAGCATTTAAGAGCAGGTCTCCGAGTCTGACAAGCTGGGTCTGCACGAATTGGCTCTGTGACCAGGGGAGGTTCCTGCACGTGATCTGCAAGAAGGGGATGATGGAGACAGGGGCTGAGAACAGTGCTCAGAGCAGATGCGGGCCAATGTTAAGATCCTCCAAAATCACTGCAGATGGTGACTGCAGCCATGAAATTAAAAGATGCTTACTCCTTGGAAGAAAAGCAATGACCAACCTAGACACTATATTAAAAAGCAGAGACGTTACTTTGCCAACAAAGGTCCATCCAGTCAAAGCTATGGTTTTTCCAGTAGTCATGTATGGATGTAAGAGAGTTGGACTATAAAGAAAGATGAGCACTGAAGAATTGATGCTTTTGAACTGTGGTGTTGGAAAAGACTCTTGAGAATCCTTTAGACAGTAAGGAGATCAAACCAGTCAGTTCTAAAGGAAATTGGTCCTGAATATTCATTGGAAGGACTGACGCTAAAGTTCTAATACTTTGGCCACCTGATGCATAGAACTGACTCACTGAAAAAGACCCTGATGCTGGGAAAGATTGAAGGCAGGAGGAGAAGGGGATAACAGAGGATGAGATGGCTGGATGGCATCACCAACTTGATAGACATGAGTTTGAGCAAGCTTCAGGAGTTGGTGATGGACAGGGAAGCCTAGTGTGCTGCAGTCCATGGGGTCTCAAAGAGTTGGACATGACTGAGCCACTGAATTGAACAGTAAGGACAAGAAGGGAAGAACTGCCTCACAGCCGAGAAGAGAGCAGCGGCGTCACCTGGGAATGGAGCTAGTGAGGAAATGGAGAAAAAACACAAGTCCAGGGTCTCTTCCTGATTACTATATGTCCTTGAAGGATCTGGAAAGCAAGGCAGAGATTATTTGGGTCAGAGGAGTGGACTAGCGGAAAAGCAGATGCTTTTCTGCTCTGACAGGCATCAGAGCAGGACTCTCTATGAAGAGAGACTGGTGAGAGAGAAACAGAAAAATTTCATGAATACTCGCTCCCAGAGATGCTTACTTACCCGCCCCTTCACGCCACTCACTCAGAGTGTTTACCTAAAATATGAAAGAAGGTCAGTCATGTGTGAGATGCTCCTCTCTCTCCCGACCTGTCTCCCTCACAGCCACCCTGGAACCAGGCCCCGGGGGTGCCCTGCCTCTCCAGGCATGAAGGTGTCTGCATTCATTTCTGGATTGCTGACTCCAGGAGTCCTGGAACCCTAACCGTCTCCAAGTCTCTCTGGAGCAAGCCGGGCAAGCATCCTGCGGACCACAAACCACAGGTACAGCTCCTAGGAGGGGAAGGCGAGGGCCTAGTTACCTTACTGCTCAAGACGGGCTGACCCTCACCTGTCTCCAAGGACTGTGTCCAACCAGCCACTGGGTCAGAGGCAAGCAGGGAAAAGGCATGCTTTGAGAAGTCAGAAAGGTGCACACAACTGAGCTCACTGAGCCTGCAGAAGTTTGAATCTAGTACCTGTTTCAAGTATATGGGAAGGTTACACTTGGAAATGACCAACTTTTCCCAATCTCCATGGAGAGCGCAGCAAGAAGAAATGATTTTACTTAGCAAAAACGAAGATCAATAATGTCAATTTAAGGACTTCACTGGTGGACCAGCGGATAAGACTCTGCCTGCCATTTCACGGGTTTGACCCCGGTCCTGGAAGATTTCACATGCTAAGGGGCAACTAAGCCTGGGAGCCACAACTGCTAGAGACCAAGTGTTGCAACTCTTGAGCCTGCAGGCTGCAACTACTGAAGCCCACGTGCCTGGAGCCTGTGCTCTGCAAGGAGAGGCCTCCACAATGAGAAGCCCACACTCCGCAACTAGGCAGTAGCCCCCGCTTGCCACAACCAGAGAAAGCCCGGACACAACAATGAAGGCCCAGTGCAGCCCCTGCCAAAAAAAAAAAAAAACCCTACTGTTTTTAAAAAAATTTATGTCAATTTAAGAGGTAAACCAAACCTTGGAGAGATCTCAGTGAACACAGCTGCGGGGTTAAATCTTTTTCTTTTTTAATGCTTTCTTTTTTCTACTGTGGTACAAGTCACATAATATAAAACATACTTTTTCAACCGTATTTTACTGTACAGTTCAGCGGCACTAAGTACATTCACATTGTTTGCAACTCTCACCATCATCAGATTTTTCACCTTCCTAAACTGAAACTCTGTCCGCATTAAGCACTAACTCCCCGTCCCCTCTCCTCACCCCATCCCTGGGGATCCTGGCACGTACCAGTGTACTTTCTGACTATGAATTTGATTGTTCTGTGTGTGCTTGGGTTAAATCTTAACACTTACTAGCTCTGGAAACTTGAGCTGATTATTGAACTTTCCTGCGCCTCATTGTCCTCATCTGCAAAATGGGACTATCAGTATCTACCTTATGTAGGGCACTTCTGAAAGACACACGAGTTAATACAAGTCAAAGATTAAATGCTCCATAAAGAGCAGCTAATATCATCCTTGTCTCTGGCACTTCAATGCCTATTCAGCATCTACTTTATTCTAGGTACTGTGCCAATGACTAAGGATTCGGAGATGACTACAGCAAGGCAAGGCCTCGCCATCTGAAGGGTGTAGAAATCAGAGGAAGTACTAATGACAATTTATCCAGAGTTCATTATGCGCCAAGCACTTTTCTAAGTAATGCACACTATTAGGTCTACACAACAACCCTGAAAAGGAGGTAAGTTATGTAAGTGAGGTGCAATTCAACACAAGGGATTAACAGAGGCACAAATGATAGATTGGCTGAGGATAATAATATCAGCCTCAGGAACCTGGTGTGAGGACTAAGACTTAAATGTCGAAAGCGACAAAGCTGCTTTGCGGGACAAACAGCAGGCCCTCCATCAGCGCTGTCATCACCGGCCTGATTCCACCTTATTAAACCCAAGCCCTGGAGGCTGGGGTCTGAGGAGAGGAGAAAGATCACCCACCCAGTGGTTTCAGCTGATCCAGGTTAAACTTCCCAAGTGGGCCAGAAGGTAAGGGTCACCTGGGGTCCTTGCTAAAAATGCAGATACCGGGCACCTCCCCTGCAGACGCTGGTTCAGCGACCTAGCACAGGGCCCTGACGCTGTGTTTTACCTAAGTACTGCCCAGGGTGGGCTGAGTTGTCTGCATGTTTGACAGACGCCTAGGTGATTTTTAAAATTCATTTCTTTTTGGCTACGCCGGGTCTTGGCTGCTGCGTGGGCTTTCTCTATAAATAGCTGCAGCGAGCCAGGGCAACTCTCCAGCTGTGGTGCTTGGGCTTCTCATTGTGGTGGCTTCTCTCGCGGAGCACGGGCTCAGTAGTTGTGGCACAGGGGCTTAGCTCCCAGACCAGGGTTTGAACCTGTGTCTCCTGCACTGGCCGGCAGAGTCTTAGCCACTGCACTACCAGGAAAGTCTACCCAGGTGATTCTTATCTGGCAGTTTTGGAACCAGAGAGCCAGGTGACTTCCTTCCAGGCTGGAGGAGGAAATGCTCTCAGGTTGCTCCGAGGCAAGCAGCCAAAGGCAAGTCCAGAGCGCAAGGAATAAGCTTCCCAAGGAGGAGACAGGATGAGGAAAGAGAAGTCAGAACATAGGTCCTAAGACCCGGTCACAAAGCCTGTGAAGTGGGTCCTCCCACCTTTCGTGGCTTTGTCCACCCTGCCTCCTCCTCTCCCTTCCCTCCAGCAACGGTGGTTGCTCCCTGCTTTTCTGCAAAGGCACCAAGCCCTCTACACATCCAGCTGTCCCCTTCTGCCTGAAATGCTCTGCCTCTTTATCTCTGCCTGCATGCATGTGTGCTAAGTCGATTGAGTCATGTCTGACTCCTATGGAACTGCAGTCCCCCAGGTTCCTCTGTCCAGCAGATTCTCCAGGAAAGACTACTGGAGTGGGTTGCCATGCCCTCCTCCAGAGTTCTTGACCCAGGGAACAAACCTGCATTTCTTACATCTTGTGCACGGGTAGGCAGGTTCATTACCACTAACACCTCCTGGGAAGCCCTCAATTTCTGCTTGACTATGCTTAAACATCACTGGAGAGGCCCTGTCCAGATCATCCTATCAAAAACACATTCTTCACCAAAGCTCCTCTGTTTTCTGTTGTGGTGTGGATTACCACTCAGCAGACTATGAATTTATGAATCATCTCTCTTCCTGCCCTAAATAGTGAGCTGCATGAGAAAAGGCAGCATACTTGTGTAATTCACAGCTCTGTACCTAACATCCTAAAATAGTGTCTGATGGTGTTAGTTGAAGGAATGAGCACCTTGTAGGAGTCACCTAAGGGTTCTGAAGTTCGATTACCTCATCTCAGAAATGGAAAATCCCCACTCCCTGATGGGGTAGTGGGAGGATTATTAAATGCATATGGGAGAGCTCTGGTTCAACACCACCCTGATCCCTACCCCAAATAGCTACTATTGGTTCAATGCAGCAACTTCCTTCTGAGTCATCAGCACAAGCTTCAACCCCAGCACTGGTCTGTATCAACAGGAGAATTCATGATGGACAGGAGACGGGGCATGGGGTGCCCTCTGCTGGGGCAAAAATGACAAATACCCACTGTCTGAACATCCCAATCTAGAAAGAAAAGGAATCTGGCATTGTCAGGGTTCTTCCAAGTAGTATAATCTTAACACTTAACTCTCTATTCCTTAAACAATTTGCTTCAGACACATAGTCAGCACATAGAACCTGGCTGAACACAAAGTGACTCTAAAAATCTATGCCAGGCACAACGGATTCCTTATCATTTGCAGTAGCAGTGTTAGTCGCTCAGCCATGTCTGACTCATTGCAAACCCACAAACTGTAGCCCATCAGGCTCCTATCCATGGGATTCTCTAGGCAAGAATACTGGAATAGATTGCCGTTCCTTTCTCCAGAGGATCTTCCCGACCTAGGAATCAAACCCAGGTCTCCTGCATTGCAGATTCTTTACCATCTGAGCTACAGGGAAGATCAGGATAAATAAACCCTATTCAGTAGGAAGCAGTACCTCCCACGTTGGAGGAAACCATTTGAGTTCAGAGAGGTTAAGTCACTCTATTAAGGACACACAGCATTTAAGGGGAGGTTTGGGAATTCAAAGTGTGCTGACTCAGCTACAGCCCCCTCAGAAAAACTTCAGATAGAAAAGTGATTTCACTTTGCATCAGAGGATGGTCCTTTCCTCTCTGTGACTCTTTAAGTGTGTGTGAAATAATTTTCTCCTAACATGGCTGCTGGGTCCAGTTAGATGCAGGTACGTTTATGACCACGGCCGAGCCTGGCAGGCTACAGTCCACAGGGCCGAAAAGAGTCAGATACAACTGAAGCAACTGAGCACACAGACACCACGTCTCCAGAGTCTCTGTCTCCTCCCACCTAACCTGCTTTCTAACTGCAAAATGCCTGGAAATCTAGATGGATAAGACATAAATAAATGGACAGTCACTCTTGTCCTCACTGAAAATGTTAATGAAGACATGGATATCAAGCAGTGAGATCAGGTCTTTTCATTTTACTAAAGAAAGCCATAAATCATGATTTTTTATGTGCCATCTCCAAAATTTAACTGTTAATAACAAATTCCAAAATGACGTAAAAGCAGTCAGCAGGCCAAATGCAACACACCTGAGTGGTGGTTCCAATTATACCACTGACCGAGGCTGTGCATTTAGTTCATTAGATCACACGCTCTAGACCTCAGGTGCCTCAGTGAGCCTTATTCATACCAGGTGGGTGATCTTCTGCATCTTTCCCAGAATGACCTTGGGGCTTCCCAGGTGGTTCAGTGGTAAAGAATCTGCCTGCCAATGCAGGAGACACAGGTTTACCCCTGGGTCAGGAAGATCCCCTGGAGAAGGAAATGGCAACCCATTCCTGTATTCTTGCCTGGGAAATCCCACAGGCAGAGGAGCCTGGAGGGCTACAGTCCATGAGGCTGCAAAGAGTGGGACAAGGCTGAGCACCTGAGCACGCACAATGACTTTCCAACATTCTAGGAAAATTCGAGAAGGGGAGAAAACCAATACTGCCATTCGATAATACGTATTCAACTTTACCCTGTTGACACCTGTATGAGCTACACAGTACATTCCCCTTCTCGTGGAGGAGAAACTGACCAGCAGTGATATTAAGCCGCTTGCCATCACTGATTTAAGTTCACCTGTCATTTATGGACACCTCCCCTCCACCATCAGCCCTTGCTCTAAAGTCCTCGGGCAGTTTTCAAAGGCTTGATCTGTTTGGGTTGTAAGTCTGCCTAGATGATTCCTACTGTCCTTTTGTGCTCTTAATTGTATGAGTCTATGGCAGAGACAAAATGCAAATTGCACTGAAGGTCTGATTGAATTTTCTGCTTATTATTGGCTTATAATAATCTTGCCAGCCACAGAACATGGTCTGCTTTCTAGTCTAAGATGGTCCTGTTCCCTTGTCACAGGGTTTGTCTTGTCCTTGTCTAGAACTTGGGCATGTTGACTTTAAAATGTCATCTGCCAGTTGTTTTTGTATCTACAAGTTGCTGGGAGAGCAGTTTGCAGGGCCTTTACAGGCACGACCTGGGTTCCAATGCTGGCTCCATTACCCGCTGGCTAGGTGAGCTTGGCCAAAGAACTAAACATCCCAAAGCCTGTTTCCTCATCTATAAAATGGGAAGGTGTGAAAGTGTTTGGAGAAATAAATGAGATTATGTATGTAAAATACCTAGCACAGCACGTGGCAAACAGTAAGCCCAAAGTCCAAACCTGAGCCAGCTGGGGGTCAGTAAGTGACATTAGCAAAGACAGGGCGGGGGTGGGGCAGCTCTTTCTTCTCAGTTTGGCTCTGTGCCTAGAAAGACACAGGGACAACCAGGGAGGGCGGGGACCATGGCCAACTGAAGCATCCATGCACTGTGCAAAGGAACAGCACTAGGCTCCAGTCAGTGCATGCTGTGCAATGTGGGTCCAATTTGCTAGATCTTTCCATTTTGTTACTTAAGCCAGAAATGATCTTTAAGTGCCATCTCCAAATTTAACTATTAGTAGCAAATTCCAAAATGGTAAAAGCTCTCAGCAAGCCAAACCCAATACACCTGCAGGCCAGAGGCAGCCAATTTGTTTTAACAAGCGATGAATAGAAACAGTGTTCCTGCATGGAGAATTCCATGGATAGAGGAGCTTAGCGGGCTACAGTCCATGGGGTCACACAGAGTTGGACTTAACTGAGCAACTAACGCACAAACAAACTATTGCTGTTGCTTCCATTACGGTTATAGCTTAAATAGTACATAGCGTTTTCATGTTCTCTATCCCCTATAACACAATAAAAGTTTCCTTTTCCAGGCACCAGGGCTATATCAAGACACATTTTTGTTGACTAAAGCAGATAGGACCATTTATCCAACATGGTTTGGTGTCCTTGATATGAAATACCATTTTAATATTAATTGGAGCTATGTTATTGCCAGAATTGGGGTAGGAATATTGGTCTTGTTGCAAATGGATAAAAACACTTTCAGAATTAGGGTTTTATGAGCCAATTTCAGAACTTGAAGTCAGAGCTGTGATCAGACTCTCACAGGGAGAATGTGCCTAAATGATGAGGTATAGCATGAAGGAAAAATGGAAATGTGGTTCCACAGAAATGTTAAACATCTATCCCCAAAGAAAAGTCCCATGCTTGAAAAGCATTTGAATTTCAAAATTAAACAGTGACATAGATTCGTAAATCGCCAAAGTTAATAAAATCCCTCTCATCTGAAAAGAATGCAAGATCTACACCATCTCTTCAAATTCAGGTACTTATTTAACAAAGCCTGCATAGGTTTTTTTTTTTTTTTTTATTAAACACACACACACACGGGAAAATAAATCAATGAAAAACTGGATGAACTGTCAAAGTGAACACACCTGTATAATCGTATAATCAGAGGTTAACAAGTAAATTCAATTGTTGCCAGCACACAGCCTTTCCCTTTCATCCTGCCCCAGTCTCATCTCCACCCCTAATGACTGTTTTCCCATATAACTGAAATCATACAGTATTTATTCTTTTGTGTCTGGCTTCTTTTGCTCAACACCATGAGTAGATTTTCATTGCTCTGCTATATTTCACAATATAAATATGCCACTACTGACGTGTTTGTTTTTACTGTGGACAGGCATTTACACATACTCATGTAAACGTCTTCTTACTCATCTTCTGTGCAGATATAGACACACCTCTCTTCGGTAGATGGCTGCTTAGGTAGGTGATAGGTTTAGGTGATAATACGAAGAGCAGCCCCAATAGTTACACAAGTGGCTCTCATTTACTTAAAATTGATGTACTCGACCGTCAATTAGGCGGATGAAATCCCCCTCCTTTTGTTAAACTGGTATCTGAAACTAAAAAATAAATCATTTTCAGACCAGAACCCTCGAAGAGCAGAAGTTCTGGGCCTTTCATTTCAGAAAACTTTAACCTATCACTAGTTACTGATGAAGCATCTATTATAGACAAAGTATTAGGGTCAAAATTGAACAGGCAAACACATCTAAATACAATGCCCTTTTTCATGAGCGCCAAGTCCGCTAGACATTCATGTATCCAAATGATTGAAGTCAAAACTCCTGGAGCAGGATAAGATGTCTTTATGAGAAAGCAGATGGTACAACACCTCTTTGCTTTGTCTCTAAAGAACAAGAAGAGGATGGAGGGGATGCAGGAGTGGAGGGCTGCAGGGGAGGAGTATGGAGGACCACATAACGGTTCCCCAATTATGTGCACATCCTAATCCCCACAACCTGTGACTATGTTATTGTACAAGGCAACAAGGACTTGGCGGATGTGATTAAGGATTCTAAGATGGGACAATTATCCTGGATTATCCAGATGGTCTCAACATAATCGCAAGGGAGGCAGGAGGGTCACAATTGGAGAAAGAGATGTGACCACAGAAGCAGAGGTCACAGTCAGAAAGAATAAGCTGAAGATGCTGCCCCTCTGGTCTTGGAGATGGAGGAATATGCCACAAGCCAAGGAAAACAGCAGCCTCCAGAGGATGAATGAGGCCAGGAAACGGTTTCTCTCTGGGGGCCTCCAGAAAGAACCAGCCCTGGCAACATCTTGGCTTCAGCCCAGTGAAACTCATTTTGGGTTTCTGACTACATTTGTACACACACTACAGCCACTACATTTGTACACACACTACTGTAGCCAAAAAACTAATATGGGGGGCTGCTGGGGCTCGTGGAAACCAGGGTTCCCGATGCCTCACCCATGGCTCTTGCTATGAGCCCTTCCAGGAAATGGAGCCAACTGGACCGCCAAACTGGTCATTTTCTCCACCCCAGCAGGACCACTGATAGTATTTTAAGGTTAAAAGCTAGGTGTAAGAAAAGCAGAGGTCGCCTTAGCAACCATCTCACAACCAGATAAAATCGTAGACCTCGATAGACTTGGGCTGCACTTTCACATTCCAAGACCCTGAAGAGATGCTTTTTGGCCTAAGGTAAGAACTGCTGGCACACACAGCCTCACTGTGCCCTGTGCCCAGGGCACCACTTGCAGCCTCTCGCCTGCACATTCTCATCCTTTGCAGACTTTTGCTTAAGCTCAGCACTAATGCTATTAAGCCCTGGCTAGAAAAGCCCTTCATTTCTGATCTTTTTCTTTAAATCAATAAAACTTTTATATTACACTTCCCATTTCATTTCACATTCAGCATTCTATGTTCTTATACCTCATAATATCCTTATTAAGTGATACATCGGGGCCATCGGCAGGAAGGCAAAATGGTTTGGCTGCCATCAAAGCCGCCACACAGCCCAGCCTCGGGGCTAATGAAACCTTCAGCAATTACCCACTAGCACCTTGTCTGAAATTCACAAACCTCCTGCATCAGGTCCAGGCTGAGGGATGGGGCAAGGGAATGTGGGGCTGGGCAAGCGGTTATGTTTGGACAAGCCCCCACCTCCCCTCTGCACTATTCATGTGCCCTGTGCTCCCCCATAACGAAAAAACAAGGAAAACGTTTTAACTTACAAACTCCTTGGTTCTCACTGCAACTCTTCAAAATGGTCAAATGCCAGGACCTCATTTTCTCCTGTTGAAATTTTCAGTAACGACTTGCAAACCATTCATTATAGGAGGAGCTTGTGTTGATAGAGCGCATGAACAGTGAAGGGAGGCTTCAGGAACGACAAACGTGGGTGCTGGCTGAAGTCAGCCAGGAATTAATATCATGTGCCTGTTCATGGTACTGCTTTTAAATGTTCTAGGTGCTACATTTCTGAAATCATCTCCTTTTAAATAACACCCCCAATCCTCACTGGCCCGCCTCTCGTAACCACAGGAAGTGCCTGTGCGGAGCTGGTAATAAATGCTCTGAGGGCACCATGTGTGAACCATTTTCTGAGTGGCTGTAAAGCACCCTTCTCCACCTGCTGATAACTCAATAGCAGCTGAATGCCATCTCCTTGATGGGCAGAGAAGAAAGAACCACTCCCATGTCTATGAGAAAAGGCGATTCTGGCAGAAAATAACAGGCAGGATCTAAATTCAAAGAGAGATGTGTTTAAGCAAGTCAAGTCCCAGAATTAACATCCCTACCAAAAGGCAGGTGAGGCGTCCAGTGCCATATCCTGCGGTCTCAAAATCGGAGATGCTCAGAGCACCAGGAGAAGCCCTTGTCTACACAGGCTCCTACGTGCGTGCGTACGTGCTAGGTTGACTCAGTCATGTCCAACTCTATGAATCTATGGACCGTAGCCTCCCAGGCTCATCTGTCCAAGGAATTCTCCAGGCAAGAAAGCTGGAGTGGGTTGCCCTTTCCTTCTCGAGGGGATCTTCCTGACCCAGGGATCAAACCCATGCCTCATTATGTTTCCCGCGCTGGAGGCAGGTTCTTTACCACTAGCACCAGCTGGGAAGCCACATGGGCTCCTGCTGCCCTTAATAGCAGAATCGTTTCCAGGCAACATTTACAAAGAACCGAGCAGAGGATGCCCAGGCTTCGGGGATGTGATGATCAGTAAAACAGTCTGTTGCCTCAAGAATCTCACACACAAGTGGCTAGAAAGACAGCAAGCAAGCAAAACATCCCTTGCTGAGTTTAGTCACAGAAGTTTCAAGACTGGATCAGACATTAGGATTAAGTGACGCTGAGTACGGGCACTAAAGGAGCAGGCTGGGAGGAAGGGTTGTGGAAAAGAGAACTGTATCCTGGGCAGAAAGAGTGAACATGAAGACGGGTTTTCTCAGGATGTTGGATGAGGCGTCCTCACCTGAGTGAAGACAGAAATTACAGACTGAGAGAGAAAGCCTGCGAAAGACCCCCGTGCCGTGACGAGGAGTCCACCGTTAATCAGGAGGCAACGAAGAGCTGCAGCATGCCTGGAGAGCGCACGTCCCCTCGCTCATTCGTGCACTCAGCAGACAGTCCCGGCACACAGGTGCTGTAGATGGAAGGATGAACAGCGTAAACCACTTGCCTCCTGATGCGTGCAGTCAGTAGTTGCTGTTCAGTTGCCCAGTCGTGTCCGACTCTTTGCGACCTCATGGACCGCAGCACGCCAGACCTCCCGGTCCCTCACCATCTCCCGGAGTCTGGCTAAGTTCATGTTCATTGCATCAGTGATGCCATCAATTATCTCCTTCTCTGACGCCCTCTTCTCCTTCTGCCCTCAATCCTTCCCAGCATCAGGGACTTTTCCAATGAGTCTTCGGTTCACATCAGATGACCAAAATACAGCAAAAATGTCATCCGATGACAAAATACAGCCAATAGAGAAATACAGTCAGCAGAGAAGACAGTGATTCCAAACACAAGAAAAACCAAGTGTCCTGAGCATGAGGGAGGGGAAAGGACAGGGAGTTGGGGGTGGGGGCTGGAGCAAAGGAGGCCAACCTAGTTAAGGGTGAGGCACTCTCATGTTTACCCTGAGACAGGAGATTCTCAGTTGGCCAAGCAAAGATGGGAGGGGAAGCAACAGCACATGCAAAACCCAGAGGACACCGAGCATGAGGGAGGTCTAGCGTGACTGGACGGGAACGCGAGGAGGGTGTGAGAACATGGGGCTGCAGGGCAGACGAGGAGCAGAGAGGTGCTGCGGCTGAGGGTGGAGGAGACGGGTAGGAGAGCCAGCTGCTGCATCAGACCTGACCCCAAAGGATGAACGTGGAGAGCAGAGCCAGTGCATCAGAGGAGGTGAAAGCGGGGGAAACAAAAGACACAGCTGCACGAGGCCAAGATCAGATGTGACAGGATACGGCAATCACGGGAATGACAAAGGAAGAGAACAAAGGCTCCATGCCTGGAGCCTGCAGCATGGGCAACTGGGGATGTTAACCGAGATGCCATGGGAACACAAGGTGTGGGAAGACACGGAGTCAGCAGCGTTTAGAAATCTGGGGACTGAAGCAGCAGCAAAAACTTCCCCTGATGGGCATTCTTAACCAGTGGTCACTGGCTTCTGACAAAGAGCTCCAGGAAGGAAGATTTCAACGCTTTCCCTAATGGTGAATTCTAACACCTGGCAAAGGAGTTAGAAGCAGTATTCTTTATTACACTAAGAAAACGCCTGCTTCCCCATAACTTTTACGCACTGATCCTGGATCCACATGTGTGTGGGTGCTAAGTTGCTTTGGTCGTGTCCGACTCTTTGCCACCCTATGCACAGCAGTTTGCCGGGCTCCTCTGTCCATGGGATTCTCCAGGCAAGAATACTGGGTTGGGTTGCCTTGCCCTCCTCCAGGGGGTCATCCCAACACAGGAATCAAACCATGTCTCTTAGATCTCTTCCACTGGCAGGCAGGTTCTTTACCACTAGCATCACCTGGGAAGCCCATACTCCAGAGCAAATCCCAGTAAGACTTTTTCCTCCTCCTGTCCTATTTCCCATTAACTGGAGAAGGTTCTGGTCATTTCCAACTCATTCACATCCAATGCTTAGAATCATAAGTATGTAGAATGTTCTGTCCCAATAGGTGAGCTTCACTTTGATAACATCATTTCAAGCAGAAGAAGAAGAGAAGCATGATTATGCCCAAATTACCAGCTACTCTGAGTTGATTTTATAGTCTGAGGCCCTGACTCCATCCCTTGCTCTCTCAAGATATCATGATGTTGTGTGTAATCTGACTCCAAAATCATATTCTATCTAAAAGCAGCCACATCTCAGGAAGAGTCCTAGGCTCTGTTCTCGGGAGATCATCCATCAAAATTAGACAGGGTTGAGAAATAAATAAACCCACATAAAGTCTGAATTCAGGCAACAACTCTGTCCCTTATTTATGGTTCCACCTGCCTCGAGACAGAAAACTCAAGGGTGTCAATAAATGGATTGCAAAGTTGTTATGTTTAACTATAAAGAAAAGACTGTCTCTGTAGGCCCCTTTGGAAGTGCACTGATGCCTGCGGCAACTGGCAGGAACTCCAAGGAGGGAATTTTTGTTTCTGAATAAACAGTCAGGCTTTTCTAGAGTCTAGGATCTCTGGGTCAGGACCAGGCAGGCAGCTCCCCCGTGCAACTGCCCTGATGATCACCCTTCCGTCTGCACACCTCTCATCCCTCCCTTCCAGGGCTGCTCATCCCAGCACTGGACAGAATGACCCTTATGATGATGAGCTTGACATCTGGCTCCCTGCCACATCCCTCCATAGATGCAGGGGCTGTCAGAGTAAGCCCAATCTCTCTTTCAGATGGTAGCCATTTGACTGTTTACTGAAACTGGTCATATACACCTGGAGCCTCTGTTTCTCCAAGGTAAACAGCCCCATTCTTTCCGCTATTTCATACAAAATAAGGTTTGAGATGGCACTGTCATTCACCTAGATTCTCCTAAATGTGCTGACTTACCTAGATTGCTGTCAAAGTGTAGCATCCAGAAATAAATGCAGTGGCCTGGCTATGGACTAACTGATACCTGGTAAAAGAACGTGTCACCTTCATCCTCCTAGCTAGAAAGTGAAAGTGTCAGTAGTTCAACCATGTCCGACTCTTTGCGACCCCATGGACTGTAGCCTGCCAGGCTCCTCTGTCCATTGAGTTCTGTAGGCAAGACTACTGGAGTGGGTTGCCATTCCCTTCTCCAGGGGATCTTCCCAACTCAGGGATCAAACCTAGGTCTTGCTTCTGTTAATGTACCCGGATCAGTTAGTTCAATCGCTCAGTTGTGTCCGACTCTTTGTGACCCCATGGACTGGGGCATGCCAGGCCTCCCTGTCTGTCACCAACCCCCAGAGCCTACACAAACTCATGTCTATTGAGTCGTTGATGCCATCCAACTATCTCATCCTCTGTTTTCCCCTTCTCCTCCTACCTTCAGTCTTTCCCAGCATCAGGTCTTTTCAAATGAGTCAGCTCTTAGCATCAGGTGGCCAAAGTATTGGAGTTTCAGCTTCAACATCAGTCCTGCCAATGAATATTCAGGCCTGATTTCCTTCAGGAAATTCCTTTCAGGATGGACAGGTTGGATCTCCTCACAGTCCAAGGGATTCTCAAGAGTCTTCTCCAACACCACAGTTCAAAAGCATCAATTCTTTAGCACTCAGCTTTCTTTAGATGGTCCAACTCTCACATCATACATGACAACTGGAAAAATCATAGCCTTGACTAGACTGACCTTTACAAAGGTCAGTTAACAAAGTAATGTCTCTGCTTTTGAATATGCTGTCTAGGTTGGTCATAACTTTCCTTCCAAGGAGCAAACGTCTTTTAATTTCATGGCTGCAGTCACCATCTGCAGTGATTTTGGAGCCCCCACAAAATGAAGTCTGCCACTGTTTCCATTGTTTCCCCATGTATTTGCCATGAAGTGATGAGACTAGATGCCATGATCTTAGTTTTCTGAAGGTTGAATTTTAAGCCAGCTTTTACACTCTCTTCTTTCACTTTCATCAAGAGGCTCTTTAGTTTCTCTTCACTTTCTGCCATAAGGGTGGTGTCATCTGCCTATTGAGGTTGTTGACATTTCTCCCAGCAATCTTGATGTCAGCTTGTGTTTCATCCAGCCCAGTGTTTCTCATGATGTACTCTGCATATAAGTTAAATAAGCAGGGTGACAATATATAGCCTTGACGTACTCCTTTTTCTATTTGAAACCAGTCTGTTGTTCCCTGTCCAGTTCTAACTCTTGCTTCCTGACCTGCATATAGGTTTCTCAAGAGGCAAGTCATATGTCTGGCATTCCCATCTCTTCCAGAATTTTCCACAGTTGGTTGTGATCCTCACAGTCAAAGGCTATGGCATAGTCAATAAAGCAGAAGTAGACGTTTTTCTGGAACTCTTCTTGCTTTTTTGATGACCCAGCGGATGTTGGCAATTTGATCTATTATAGTCATATGTCTGGCATTCCCATCTCTTCCAGAATTTTCCACAGTTGGTTGTGATCCTCACAGTCAAAGGCTATGGCATAGTCAATAAAGCAGAAGTAGACGTTTTTCTGGAACTCTTCTTGCTTTTTTGATGACCCAGCGGATGTTGGCAATTTGATCTATTATTCCTCTGCTTTTTATAAAACCAGCTTGAACATCTGGAAGTTCACGGTTCATGTATTATTGAAGCCTAGCTTGGAGAATTTTGAGCATTACTTTACTAGCATGTGAGATGAGTACAATTGCACAGTAGTTTGAGCATTCTTTGGCATTTCCTTTCTTTGGGATTGGAATGAAAACGGACCTTTTCCAGTTCTGTGGCCACTGTTGAGTTTTCCAAATGTGCTGGCATATTGAGTGCAGCACTTTCACAGCATCATCTTCCAGGATTCGAAACAGCTCCACTGGAATTTCATCACTTCTACTAGTTTTGTTTCTAGCGATGCTTCCTAAGGCCCACTTGACTTCACATTCCAGGATGTCTGGCTCTAGGTGAGTGATCACACAATCATGATTATCTGGGCCATGAAGAACTTTTTTGTATCTGGATCATCCAACTTCTATTTAATGCAGTCTATCTGCCAGTCTAATAAAAGTACATGGGCACAGTCACTCCATCAGCCAGAGCTGGACTAGAGAGCATGATGCTGGAAAGAGACTTTTAAGTTGATATCAACCTATCACTAAGCATAGCCAGATCTGAGTTCTGCACAATCCAGATCAACTTCTAGTTTCCCCTCTTTGGGGAACTGTACCATGTACCTTTAGGGACACCCCTTCCCAGTCTCAGTTCACATGCTTCAGAGAACTCTGGTCTAGAAATAGCCACAGAGCTCAGAGTTGCCCTCATCTGCCTCACCCAACCACAGTGATTACTCTCCAGACCAAGAGGGACCAGAGGTAATCTAACCAGAGGTGATGCTGGAGAATTATGGAGAGGAATCTTCCTCTTTCTACCAGGGACTGGTGAGAATAAATTGCTGGCCAAAGTTTTCACTGGAGAGGAAAAGCTATTCAAAAAAAACTACAACAAAGAAAAGTAGAGGAAAACAAAGTAGGGAGACAGAACCAGAAAAATATCATTTGAGCCCCTGGATCCAACCCTACCTGAAGCTGAATTTTTCCTTTGAACTTATTAGTTTCAGTAGTCACCAAATTCCCTCTTTGCCGAAGTCATTTGGAGTTGGGTCTCTACCAATGAGCAGAAACCAAAATTTCATACACACTCAGAAAGGTCACATGACATCTTGCAGGTTCTCGTTTTCCCACCCAAACTCTCCCTTCACTGAAGCCCAGTCTACAACATGGAATTGCAGTTAAAACCTCCTGCTCTCAAGTCCAATAAGCCCAGGCCCCATCTTGACTGGCTTTGGGTCCCTGGGCATATCACCACAGCTGATCTTCCTAAACCTCCTCACTGGAACCCACCACACAGGATTATTGTGAAGGAAGAGTTATCATGCATTAAATCCTCACAACAATGCCAGGCATGTAGAAATGCTCAGAATATTACAGCGTATGTTGTGGTCATTATCATTATTGCTGCTATACTCTTATTAATAATCTAGTCATATTGTCAAAGTCAACATTTCAATGCATTAAACCTGTACTAGCACTAATGCTCTTGGCTTTCTTTCATTGGGTTTCTGCCATCATCCCTGGAGAATGCTTCCTTCTACTTTTTTTTACTGCCAATACCAACTCACCATCCTCCCTCTGATCTCTTTACCAAAACATAACCATCCACGGCCATGGCATAATCTATCACCCACAGCCATGGCAAAATCCACTCTTCTAGATGCTTAGGTGAAAGCTCTATCTGCTCCTCCAGGGAGGTCTGGGGACAGGAAAGGGACAGGGGTGTGGTACTGAGCCCTTCCTTGATCTGAAGGGAAGAGTTCCAGCTCACTGATATTCAGCCAAACAAATTCAGGGCAAATCTCAGAAAGTGAAGTGGAACTCCCAATTAAAAGGTAGCCTTGAGCTGTCAATACAATTATGCATAAAGGAAATGTTTAGTGACCTTCTGGAGACAGATTTTCACTGAAGATGTATGTGTGTATATATATATGTGTGTGTGTGTGTGTGTATGTGTGTGTGTTTTAAGTCAAGTTTGAGGGTAAATAAAAAGAAAGTAGGCTCTTCAATGCTGCCATTCCTTCCCTCCCTGAAGCTTAGAAAAGCATCTCTAATACACAGAGCGTGGCACTATATTAGAAACTCCTGGCTAGAAGGATGGTGCGTGCATCTCTTCTGTGGATTTCAGGAAAGTGGCAGGGAGGAGTGTTTGTTTGCTCAGGAAGGGCGTCTCCTTTGCTGAACCCGGGTTTTCAGCCCATCAGCATCACCACTCATCTTCTGCAATCAGCCCACCTGATAGCTCTGGCCACCCTACCTCCCAGCCCTGTGTGCTTGCTTCATCTTAAGGAGTTACCACGTACAGGAATGTATAGCAAGCCCGTGTTAACCTGTCTCCTCCATGACACTCTGAAGGTTCAAATCTGTTATCACCAGATTCCCAGCACCTAGTTTAGCCCAGATGTTAAACAGTTGCAAAAGTTGGCTGAACAGATAAGTGAATGAATAGATGAAAGAATGCATGAAATATTTGACTCCATAAACTGCATGAAGTAATCCCTGCAGGACTCAAACTTTTTCCCATTATCCACACAGCGATCAGCCTACAAAGCTGGTATCTGACATTTGTGTAACCTCCACTATACTGCTCCATCCAGAGGCATCTTATTTTTATTTTTGTATTTACCTTTTTGTCCTCCCATCACTGACTCCCTGCAGTTTCCTGTGTGTGTGCATGTAAGTAGCTTTAGTCGTGTCTGACTCTTTGCAACGCTATGGACTGTAACCCACCAGGCTCCTCTGTCCATGGGATTTTCCAGGCATGGATACTAGAGTGGGTTGCCATGCCCTCCTCCAGGGGATCTTCCTGACCCAAGAAACGAAGCCATGTCTCTTATGTCTCCTGCATTGGCACGTGGGTTCTTTACCATTAGCACCACCTGGGAAGACCCAAACCTAGACAAATCTTTCCCTGTGATGGGGCATCAAAATCCCATTGTTCTACAGAATAAGAAGTTGGGATTAGAAGAGTTGGAGCTTGTTCCAAGGACTCCAGGACAGCCAGTGTTCCTTCTTCCCTTCACCTCTCTCCCTGTGGGAAAGCTTCCTTCTTACCTTCAAAGCTGCCGGCAAACAGGTAAAGCCAGGTGATGGCTGGGATGCAGAGCAGAGTCAGCGAAGCAGCCAGGAATTTCCGTCTCCCTCTGCAGACCCCCAGCATCCTCTCCGAAGTGGCAGGCCCTAATCCCAGCGCCGTGTCTCTGCCCCGAGCGTGGCGTCCTCAGCCTCCCTCATAATACTTTCTGGAAGGAAGAGCAAAGAGGAAAGGCTGAGTTCTTAGAACTGTCGATGGATGCAAATTGCAGAAGAGAAATATCCTGCAGATCCTGAGAGTGGTTCAGCTCATCTACAACTTCATCCCAAGAGATGATGCTACAGTCTTGCAGTCTACCCAAACTGCAAGAGTTCTTTTTTGTTGTTGTTGTTTTTAATTAATTTATTTTTTAATTGAAGGACAGTTGCTTTACAGAATTTTTGTTTTCTGTCAAACCTCAAAAAGAGTTCTTTACAAAATAAAACAAATGCAGGATGAAACAAACTATAACAGACACCCCCTACTTTGTCTCAGTCTCTCCCTCTCTCATGCATATGTACACAGACAGGTACATAGGTAAGTTTTGAAGCCTGGACTAACACTTATTCAAAAGAGTACCTAGTAAACATCTTGTAATTACCAAGCACTAAACAAGGACTGCATTTCAAAATTTACCAGAACAAGGGCTGGCTCTCAAGAGCACAGTTTAACATCAGGAACCCCAAGAATGTGACGACTGGGATTTTCACAAACCAGTGAAGCTGATCCATCTGTGTTCGGTCAAGAAGGCAGAACAGTCACCATGTTCCAGCAGAGAGAGATGCCGAATGTCCATTAGGCTGATGAACAACACACTTAAGGGAAAGAAGACTGGAGAGGCCCCAAGATCATGGTCGGGAGGCTTCACCTCAATCACTGTGGAAAACCCAGAAACATTCTACAGGGCCTGTCTTTATAGTTTTACCCCTTTCACAGAGAAGATGTCCAGAAAAGCATGAAACAATTCAAACAGATCAGAGAGAAGACAGACAACCTACAACCAGCCTGCAGAGGAACAATTGTAGATCATGCAGAAGGCCAGTAGAGAGAGGACCAAAGAGGCAGAAGGTCAATTCAGACGGACTAGAGGGCCCAGGATCTTTCACCCAAGTACTTGACCAGGAAGGGACATGACTTATTAACAAAAATGTAAAGGCCAGCAGGTCATACAGTTTCATCTCCTCCCAGGTCCTAACATGGACATCACACACTGGCTGGAAGTGAAAAGTCCACATGGACACAGGGAGGACAGATACAAAAGCCTGCAGATTCCTAAGGAAGGGATGGCCATGCAAGAGCTGGTTTGAATGCTCCCTTGGACGCATCCCTTAAACCCTATGGGGCAAAGGTCTGGTTGAAGTGTCTCCTCCCCCACCACCCTTGGTGCTTTCAAAAGGCAGGTGCCCCCTCTGACTCACCTCACATTCACTAAGACTTAGCCTACTGCCTATCACCTGCAGGGCTTGCTGATTGTCGGTTGAACAAATAAACAGAATTGGATCCTAACCAAAGGCGACCCTCTCAAGCTTCAGGAGTCTATGTTAGGCAAGTTGTTGGCAATGAACGACTGATGGAGTCAATCTCAGCTGTTAAGGCCAAGCTTTCTTCTGCAACCACTCTGATGGGATTTCCTGAATGGCTCTTTCTAAAACAGATCAAAGACCATAGGGCTAGAGGGTGTGGATGAGGAAGTAAAACCTGAAAAAGCAAAATCTCTTTAAACAAAGAGAATGTTGACTTGAGAAGTCCCTCTTAGGGAAGTTTTACATTCTGTAGCACAGGAAACAAACCCTATGTACAGACTCCACTAGTCACTAAGGAGGATGGAAGATATACTGAGGATCTCTCAGGGAGAGGGAATGTTGGCAGAGGCTGTGCAGTTAGAAAGATCTGGATGCAAATCCGGGCGCCACACCTGAAGAGCCATGACCTTAGCGAGTCCCGCTTCTGTGTGCATTGTGTGCTAAGTCACTGCAGTCATGTTCAACTCTTTCTGACCCCTATGGACTGTAGCCACCAGGCTCCTCTGTCCATGGGATTGAGTCTCCAGGCAAGAATACTGGAGTACGTTGCCATGCCCTCGTCCAGGGGATCTTCCCAACCCAGGGATCAAACCTGTGTCTCTAATGTCTCCTGAATTAGCAGGTGGGTTCTTCACCATTAGAGCCATGGGGGAAGGCCCTCACTCCACTTCTCTGGGGAAGCTTCATTTTTTTCCTCTATAAGATAAGCGACATCTTCTGTCGGGGAGGGTGGTTATGAGTCTTAAATGAGAGTGCTCTAGAATAAGTGACTAGTAAAATGATCAAGCACCTGGCAGAGGTGGCCCTAACTCCCTTCCAAAATGCCAAAGAGCAGCCTTACTTATATTATTATCCCTCCACATGGCCACTCTCCCCAGCTGCCCAGCCCCCATAGAGCTTTGTTTACAAAAATAGATTTCAACCAATAGGTCTTGCCTGACATTCCACAGGAGTGTTTAAACCTGAAAGACCTGCCTACTCAATTTACTCAATTCTCCTTCAGGTGGGTGTCCTTGTTCAGTTGCTCAGTCATGTCCAACTCTTTTGCGACCCCCTGGACTGCAGCCCGCCAGGCTTTTCTGTCCATGGAATTTCCCTGGCAAGAATACTGGAGTGGGTTGCCATTTCCTTCTCCAGGGGATCTTCCTGACCCAAGGATTGAACCCGCGTCTCCTGCATTGGCAGGCAGATTCTTTACCAGGGAAGTCCCCTTCAGGTGGTACCATTATATTCAAATCACTTTTTTCACAGTTCACTTAACAATAAAGAAAACCGAGAGTAAATAGCACTTGTCTGTCACTTTCCTATGTTTTTTACCTGTTTAACTCTCAAAATAACCTGAGGTAGGTATTAATACTATTTTTCCTCCCCATTTTATGGATGAGAATACTAAAATCCAGAAAGATGAATTAAGTCGCCAAAGGTTACACACAGCTGGGGTAGAGAGGCCTCAAGCTTTGCTCTCCTTAAATAATTCATTCTATCAACTCTACCAGGGGGCATTTTGTTTCTGATCAAACCTAAATCCTTCATCTTGAGTCTTATGATTATTTTCTCTCCCAGGGTCAAACATTTCACCATTGTTTGCTCCCATTCCACCCCCCCCCCACCAAAATGTTAAATAGACAAAAATATAATTGGAAAGCTACAGAAAAGTTTATACTTTAGGGAAAAGATGGAACTATATGGAGTGGAACTCAAGTGGCATTAATATTTAAATAACATTTTTTTAAGACTCTTTATAACACTTATTTTCGTCCTTTCCTCTCTCCATCTGCAGAAGTTAATTTCAACTGGCACAATTTGTACAAAGTTTTAAAACCAAGTCTAGGGTGGTTTGCATTTTATGATAACACTGGCATCTGAAATTAAACCCAGCAGGTAAAAAATATTCCTTCATGAATTTGACTTTTAAATGACACCTCTGTGCACTAAAAACACATTTTAAGGAAAAATCTCAATTTATATCAGAGGTTCCTCCAGGAAGTTAATACTAGAATCAACACAAGAAGAAGAAAGGAAGGAAAAAATGAGGTGGGCTGCAAATTACATCCCAAGCATGTGCAAATGTTCATGTATTAACTAGAAAACCAGTCGCTAAACTGTTTTTGCCTGGGGGAAGGGAGAAGGCTTACTTATTAACCCAGGTGTCTAAGAGTCATCTCTAAATGCTCCTCTCTCAAATCCAACATTCAATTCCTTGGCCAACACTCCCCCTAAGTATCTACTCCATTTGTCTTCTCCCATCTATCTTAACCAATTAAATTCAAATCTACAAAATATACTGTATGTGCCAGAAAAATGATCGTGATCTGTTAAGCCATAAAAGTAGAATTCAAAATTGAACATTAAATGTGATTGGAAGTATCCTTCATCCAATGTGATAAACTGTTTATAAATGTATAAATACTATTGTAGCTATAGATATGAAAAAGGTTATGTGTTGAAAGTTATCTCTGGGAATAGCATATGGGTAATTTCAACAAATATGAACACATATTTATTTTTTCTAAATAGTATATAAGGAGCATGCCTTGCTTTTATCATTTAAAAATATTTAAAAACTTAAATCACCATGATTTCTTGTTGTGTTGCTTATGATTCAAAATACCTCTGTGTGGACAGTGTAGTATATATGTGTTACTCTTTCTTTGCATGCTAGGGGAAGTCAGTTAACATCTGTAGGATGCCAGTTGGGAATATACCCTCCATGGTTGGCTGGTTACCTCTCAAAAGACCAGTCAGAGGCTTACATTCCAAACACTACTGTGTTCAGCCATCTCTCATCAGCACCAGAGGCTCTCCTTTAATTAGCATCATGGATATTAGAAATGATTCTTCATGGGTATTCAAGATGTGCAAATTTTCCAGAAACACTGTACATGAAGAGGGAGTAAAAATCTAAGTAACCTTAAAAAAAAATAAAAAAAAACCTAAGGAATTCAACGGTCAAAATCCAAAGGAATCACTTAGGATCTAAAAACTGATCCTACAGACACGTAGCAGATAAGGGCCACTAATTTGCCTCACTAAAAGTTTGGTCAAGTCCTGAGAGTCAAGCATTGACACCCCTATAGTAAGTAGACAAAGACTTGTCTTTCACTGAGGTTATAATACAAGTCCTATAGCAGAGAGGAAGCCAGGTGGCTCAGGGTATAGACTCTATCTGCCAGTGCAGGAGATGCAGGTTCTATCTCTTGGTTGGGAAGACCCTCTGGAATAGGAAATGGCAACCCACTCCAGTATTCTTGCCTGGGAAATCCCACAGACAGAGGGCTACAATCCTGGATTTGCAGAGTTGGATACGACTGAGAACACATACACCCACCCCGACAGACACATGGCAGATAGACAGCTGACTGATGTTAGCTTGGCTATTACCATTATTCACACTATTGCTAGTATGACACCCTCATCTCATGTCTATACCCAAGCCATCCTCTCATACACAGCCCCAGACCCTGCAATATCCTTCCTCCTCTGCTGAACCTCAGGAGGAATTTCAAGTCATTGCTGTTCTCTGGAACCTCTCCAGCAAGTCCAGGCTTGATGGCATGCTTTCCCTTTTTTCCTAAATCCCAGTAGGCGTCAAAAGCACATGTCCTGATCACATAATTGTTTTCTAGTCACTTCCTGTGCATTAATCTCTCTGCATCAGATCAAAACCCCTAAGGGCAAAGAATCCCAGTCTTCTACCAGTAGCTAAGACAGAAGTTAATACTTAGCCGTGTCAGCTCAAAGTGTGGTCCCTAAACCAGCAGTAACAGTAGAAACGCAGAATCTCAGGCCCTATCCCAGCCCTACTAAGTTAGAATCTGCATTCTAACAAGATCCCAGGTGATTCAAGCACACCGTTCTGTTTAAGATGCCTGTACTCAAGCACTTAGTAAATAACTAGTTAATACCCAAAGCTGGCCTCCCACTGAAACCAAGCAGGACTCTGTGGGGCTCCTGGGTACAGAAGCCTTTCCGTTTCTCCCATTTCTTCCTTGTAGGGAGTAGATTTCAGCCTCCATGAGCTTCCCTGAGTTTCAAAGAGCAAATCTGAACAATTGCTAATCAGGGAAGGGAGATAAGAAAGAAGCAGTCAAGAAACAAGACTGCAGCCTTGGGGCAGGGTCCTGGTTCCACCTCAAGGGATACACGTAACTATATCTTTGAGTTCTTTACAGAACAAAACTCCCAACAAAAGGTCATCATACACATGTGCTCAATAGTGCTGATTCTTTGTGACCCCATGGACTACAGCACACCAGGCTCCTCTGTCCATAGAATTTTCCAGGCAAGAATATTGAAGTGGGTTGGCCTTTCCTTCTCCAGGGGATCTTCTCAACCCAGAGATCAAACCCACGTCTCTTGCATGAACAGGCGAATTTTTTACCATTGTGCCAATAGTAGGTATTAGCATTCTTCATCTATGAACCAGAGACATTCATCAGGAGATCATGTGAGGCCAGATTAAAGGCGTGCAGGCCCTATACACACTCTGCTCCTTATTAGCAACTTTGCCTTTGAACCACTGCTGTAGAACTCCTCACCAAATCCCTCTGGGTTGGGACACATTGTTTTGATATGCATGAGCCCTCTGTGTGTCACCCTTTGGCTGGCAAAGCAATAAAGCTATTCTTTTCCATGGCACACCAAACTGTCTCTGAGATTTGATTCAGCACCAGTGCACAGAGGCTGGGTTTTCAGCATCACCACTTTGCCAAACAGAGAGAAGGAAAAATGGCAACCCACTCCAGTATTCTTGCCTAGGAAAATCTCATGGACAGAGGACCCTAGCAGGTTAGTCCATGGAGTTGCAGAATGTGATGCAACTGAGCATGTACATATCTCTCTCTTACCCCTCACCTTACCCTGCAGGGACCAGCCAGTGCAGAAGAGAGTACCATTCACTTCCTGGACTTCTTTGACTGCATATTTACTACAACAGTTCTCTGGCAGATGGAAGCAGGTTTCTAGAAGGAAAAGTATCTAATTGAACAGAAGCATCTTAAGGACTAACTGTAGCTCTGATGACCCATCCTCTGTGTGTATGTGTGCGAAGTCACTTCAGTTGTGTCCAACTCCTTGTGATCTTATGGATTGTAGCCCACCAGGCTCCACTGCCCATGGTATTTTCCAGGCAAGAAAATTGGAGTGAGTTGCCATTTCCTTCTCCAGGGCATCTACCTGACCCAGGGATCTAACCTGATCTCTTGAGTTGCCAGCATTGGCAGGTAGATTCTTTACCACTAATGCCACCTGGACCCATTCTGACCTTCCATCAAAACTCTTTTTACACATTTGAATAATGATGAACAGTGCTGACATCACCCACAGAGGCATCACTTCAGCCATCTCACAGAAGGGGAAGACTAAGAGAGGCTAAGGGTGCTGAATTAGTTATTGGAAACCCTGGAGCAGATACCTCAAAGGGGCAAGCACCTGGTCCATTTTGGCCACTCCTGTTTTGTTTGTTGCCAGCACTGTAACTGGCATATAAAAAGATGATCAATAAATATGTATTGAGTGGGTCAAGGTGTGAATATCTCAGGCACAGCCAGCAGCCTCCCTGGATGTTCATTATCATACAAATGACTCTTGTTACACAACCTCCCACCCACTCCTTCCTCCCCAATCCAACATGGAATCCTGCCGAACTCCTATTACATGAGCAACAGATTCTGCTTTATCTTCAACTTCCCCTTGCTTCATTCTACCTCCTGCTCTTGAGTGAAGGTAACAGCTGTCCCCCAGACCACTGCTTTCCCAGGAGAAAAGCCTTTCCCCTACTCTTTCAAGGCAAATACACATCAACTAGGGGGAAAAAACAAAAGCATAACCTAAAAGTTAAGAATTATGTTTTATTCGGTGGACTTTCTGAATATTTCAAGCCCTGGAGGCAGCTTCTCAGATGGCTCTGGGGGACTGCTCTTGAAGAGGTAAGGGAGGAGACAGGATGTATAGAAGTTTTGCAACAACAACAACAAAAAACCCAGGTAGTTGGAACATCAAAAGATTGTTGTTAATTTAAGAAAACTAGACATCTCAAGTTAATGAATATAGTGCTTTTCTATGTATGGGAAGATATAAGGGTCTGGGCTCAATGAAATCATTCCTTTGATAAGCATCTTAGCTATCTGAGGCCAGGATCCTGTTCTTGCATGAGTCCACTTGGTGCACAGCTTGGGGCGGCTGCAGTAGCTGAGGGTTTGATGGCCCCAGCATTCTAAATTACTGATATGGCAGGTGGCATTCTGAGTCCATATACCTAAGGGCTAAGAATTTGGTCTTCTGAAATGAAATATTTCCTGCCATATAGGTGGGCAGGATAAAAAAGGTCACGGCTATCAGCAATTTTTGGTCTCCTAATATAAAGAAGGAAATGGCAACCCACTCCAGTGTTCTTGCCTGGAGAATCCCAGGGATGGGAGAGCCTGGTGGGCTGCCGTCTATGAGGAGTCTGACATGACTGAAGCAGACAGAGCAGCAGCAGCAGTGTGAATGAGGGCTCCCCAGAGAGAACACAACGCCTGAAATCTAGCAGATGCCACCACCCCTTTCCCCATGGAGGTTGCTGAGGAGGTAGGGGTGGGTGGGGTGAGGGGCAAGAAGCAGCCATCCACCACACCTGTCACCTCCTACAGTGACAGGAAATAGGATTTGGCCCCAGACAGCTGAGGTGCATATGAAAGGAATGAATTCAGTGAGCCCAGAGGCTTCATTTTTCCATACATAGAAGAACACTAAATTCCGTGGCTTGAATCTGGTTTTCCTCACTACTTAACAAAAATCTTTGATGTTCAGACTGCCTGCCCCCTTGTTGGAAATTAGTATGTAGCTTGACTCCCTCTCCTGTCTCCTTGGAGCAGTTTTCTCAGAGCTACTGAGATACTGTCTCCTGGTCTTGAAGTCCTTAACATTCCCACCAAATAAAATAACTCTCTAATTTCAGGTTGTGACTAATTTTTAGTGCATAGTCTCCACCCTCCTGGTTTCTAGCTGTCACTACAGAATCTTACTGCCCCTCCCTCGAAGGAAGATCACTGTTCCTTGGTGACCCCCATGGTTCTCTCTGTCCTTGTCAGCCATTTGGCAAGACCTAGTCACGCTTCTCCTTGGAAGAAAAGCTATGACCAATCTAGACAGCATATTAAAAAGCAGAGACATTACTTTGCCAACTAGGTCTGTCTAGTCAAAGCTACGGTTTTTCCAGTAGTCATGTGGTCATGGATGTGATAGCTAGACCATAAAGAAAGCTGAGCACTGAAGAATTGATGCTTTTGAACTGTGGTATTGGAGCAGACTCTTGAGAGTCCCTTGGACTGCAAGGAGATCAAGCCAGTCAATCCTAAAGGAAATCAGTTCTGAGTATTAATTGGAAGGACTGATACTGAAGCTGAAGCTCCAATACTTTGGCCACCTGATGAGAAGAACTGACTCACTGGAAAAGACTGTGATGCTGGGAAAGATTGAAGGCAGGAGAAGAAGGGGACGACAGAGGATGAGATAGTTGGATGGCATCACTGAGTCAATGGACATGAGTTTAAGCAAGCTCTGGGAGTTGGTGATGGACAGGGAAGCCTGGCATACTGAAGTCCATGCAATAGTGAAGAATTGGACAAGACTGAGCGACTGAACTGACTGATAGCCAATTAACAAAGTTATGATAGTTTCAGGTGAACAGCAAAGGGACTCATCCATACATACCATGTATACATTCTCCCCCAAACCTCCCTCCCATCTAGGCTATATCCAGAGTTTCAGGTGCTATACAATAGGTTCCTATTGGTATCCATTTTAAAAAACAGTAGTATGTACATGTCCATCCCAGACTCCTTAACGATCCTATCCTTTGAGATAATTAATTTATACATTGCTTTTCTCCCCAAATGTCTTCTTTTCTGAACGGTTAATTTCAGGAGGTATTCCTTGAATGAATGGTCAAAGGCACCAGGAGAGCCTCAGTGAGCACACACCTTGCTGTCACTCCAGTATTGTCCCCGAATTCCTTTTAAACAAAAGCCTGGCAGTGAATGGTCTGACCATACACCATCTAATATGAGAAACAAAATTTTCACAGTATCTCAATTTGGTCCTTGCGGTAATGGTGTGCCCTTCAGAAATCCTTTGTGATGTCTGAGGCTGCTTGTAAACTTCATTTTGGAAACTTCCTCTCCTTTCTCTGCCTCTGAAGGAAGAGCACACAAGAGGCAATGGGCCTAGAGCATCCCCTTCCTTAAGGTTATCAGCAGTCACTTCCCTCCTCCATCTCCTTTCTGCACACCAGGCCCGCAAGCCTCAGTCTCCTGTGGGTGACCCTTTGGCCTATCAAACTGGCACTCTTGATCTCTTTTCTCATTTATAAAATGACATTTGGCCTGGGCGGCACTGTGTAAAAATTGGTCATGTGAACTGCAAGAGTAACAGCCACATGCATATGCTTTGAAACAAATGCTGACAACATGGAGTTCACTGTGATTTAAGGTCTCAAAGGGTCCATCCCCGCCAGCTTACTTTGTCTTGATCCCGCTGTGGAGTCAATTCTCCTGCTGTGGAAAATAGGTTCTTTTGCCCTTGGAACCACTGTGATGGCCCAGATCAAGGGTGGAGGCCTTCCTAGGGTCATGACCTCAGTATTTAACCACCCATCTTTCCAAAACTCTGCAGTTAGGACATGCTACCTACAGCCTGAGAGTTTTGACCATTTTGTTTCTATTAAAATACAACCCCCAGGCACAATATGGTTTCATACAGACCTCATGAAATTTACAGAGGAATGGGAGTCAGGACCTGGGCTCTTCACATTGGCTGCGGGATCTCAGAAAGTCATTCAATACCGAGACCATCCATCTCTTTGTGTGAAGACCCATGGCCATATCAAGTATTAAAGGTTAATGCAAGGATCAAAGGAGAGCAAATAAATTCCAAATACATTTACACAACAACATAAGATGCTATGTATTAATAGTAGTAATAACATTAAAATGAATTCATTGAATTTTAGCTGCTTGATCAAATTCTAAAGATAGGGCAGAGACTACCGCCTCCTTGCTGTGACATCCACAAAGTGTGCAGAAGGGCATCTGAGTTCATCTGGGCTGCTAGAGCAAAAATATCATACATTGGGTAACTTACACAGCAAGCATTTATTGCTCACCATTCTGGAGATTAGAAAGCCTGAGATCAAGGTGCTAGTCGGTTCAGCATCTGATGAGGATGGTGTCTGGTGCATCCTGGTTTGTAGGTAGCCACTGTCTTGTGGCCTCACATGGAAAAGGTGAGGGAGCTCTCTGGGATCTCTTTTATAAGAACACTGACCCCATTCATGGGAGTTCTACTCTCATGACCTAATCACCTCCCAAAGCCATCACAGTGAAGTGTTAGGATTCAACACACAGACTCTGTGTGTGTGTGTGTGTGTGTGTGTGTGTGTGTGTGTGTGTGTGTGCACATGCACGTTCAGTCACTCAGTCATGTCAGACTCTGCAATTCCATGCACTGTGGCCTGCCAGGCTCCTCTGTCCATGGTATTTCCCAGCAAGAATACTGGAATAGGTTGCCATTTCCTTCTGCAGGGAATCTCCCTGTCCCAGGGGTCAAAACCTCATCTCTGGCATCTCCTGCATTGGTAGGCAGATTCTTTACCACTGCACCACCTACAGGTTTTGCTGCTGCTGCTGCTAAGTCGCCTCAGTCGTGTCCGACTCTGTGCGACCCCAGGGACGGCAGCCCACCAGGCTCCGCCATCCCTGGGATTCTCCAGGCAAGAACACTGGAGTGGGTTGCCATTTCCTTCTCCAATGCATGAAAGTGAAAAGTAAAAGTGAAGTCGCTCAGTTGTGTCTGACTCCTAGCGACCCCATGGACTGCAGCCTACCAGGCTCCTCTGTCCATGGGATTATCCAGGCAAGAGTACTGGAGTGGGGTGCCACTGCCGTCTCTGCCTACAGGTTTTAGGGGGACACAAACTCAATCCATACAAAGAAGAGAGGATGAATAAACATGACTGTGCCATGTTCTGCCTCAAGGTGGCGCAAATCAGAAGAGGGAGTACCATACAAGGGAAAGAATATCCTAACATGTGTGTGCCAAGTTGCTTCAGTCATGTCTGACTCTTTGCGACCCCATGGACTATAGCCCACCAGGCTCCTCTGTCCATGGGATTATCCAGGCAAGAATACTGGAGTGGGTTGTTATGCCCTCCTCCAGGGGATCTTCCTGACCTAGGAATCGAATCAGCATCTCTTACATCTCCTGTGTTGGCAGGTGGGTTCTTTATCACTAGCACCACCTGAGAAGCTCAGCCTAACATCCACTAGGAGGGAAGAAAATAAACTGTGCTAAATAAGCACATTATTCAATATGTCACTGCTGTTTATAAAGGGACTACTTCTGTACTTTAAAAAGGGACTACGTCATGAAGCAAATTCGATTTCAGTATTTAGTACCTGGAAATGATTCTCCCATGAGGAACCAATATGCTTCCTTGGACAAGACAATAGCAGCTCTTATAAAACTCATCCTATTTTCCATAGCTGCTTTTTGAAAGGTAGAAGTAAATAAGGTAAGTTAAGGGACTTCCCTGGTGGGTCAGTTGTTAAGACTTTGCCTTCTGGTACAGGAGGTGTGGGTTCAAGTCCGGCTTGGGGAGTTAAGACCCCATATTTGTTTGAACTCAGATGCTCAGCTGTGTCTAACTTTTTGCAACCTCATGGACTGCAGCCCACCAGACTTCTCTGGCCATGGGATTCTCCAACCAAGAATACTGGAGTGGGTTGCATGTCTTCCTACAAAGGATATTCTCAACCCAGGGATCAAACCTACGTCTCTTACATCTCTTGCATTGGCAGGTAAATTCTTTACCACTAGTGCTACCTGGAACCCAAAGGGCCAAAAAACTAAAACATAAAACAGAAGCAATATTTTAACAAATTCAATAAATATCTTAAAAATGGTCCACATAAAAATTTTTTTTAAAAAGGGAAGTTAGTTTTAATAATATATTTTGTTCAATTTAGCAAGTCTAAGTGAAGTGAAGTGTTAGTCGCTCAGTCGTGTCTAACTCTTTGCAACCGCACGGACTGTAGTCTGCCAGGCTTCTCTGTCCATGGGATTCTACAGGCAAGAATACTGGAGTGGATTGCTATTCTATTCTCCATTCAGTTTTGTTCAGTCGCTCAGTTATGTCCGACTCTTTGCAACCCCATGAATCACAGCATGCCAGGCCTCCCTGTCCATCACGAACTCCCACCGTTCACTCAGACTCATGCCCATCAAGTCAGTGATGCCATCCAGCTGTCTCATCCTCTGTCATCCCCTTCTCCTCCTGCCCCCAATCCCTCCCAGCATCAGAGTCTTTTCCAATGAGTCAACTCTTCCCATGAGGTGGCCAAAGTACTGGAGTTTCAGCTTTAGCATCATTCTTCCAAAGAACACCAAGGACTAATCTCCTTTAGGATGGACTGGTTGGATCTCCTTGCTGTCTCCTAGGGGACTCTTCTTGAGAGTCTCCAAGGGACTCTCAAGAGTCTTCAACACCACAGTTCAAAAGCATCAATTCTTCAGCGCTCAGTTTTCTTTGCAGTCCAACTCTCACATCCATACATGACTACTGGTAAAACCATATCCTTGACTAAACAGACCTTAGTTGGCAAAGTAATGTCTCTGCTTTTGAATATACTATCTAGGTTGGTTATAACTTTCCTTCCAGGGAGTAAGCATCTTTTAATTTCATTGCTGCAATCACCATCTGCAGTGATTTTGGAACCCCTCCAAAATAAAGTCTGACACTGTTTCCACTGTTTCCCCATTTATTTCCCATGAAGTGATGGGACCAGATGCCATGATCTTCCATTTTCTGAATGTTGAGCTTTAAGCCAACTTTTTCACTCTCTCCTTCAAGGGCTCCTTATATTAACAGCCTATCTCCATCTGAACTATCCACACTTCAGGTGCTAGAGAGCCATGATGTTAGACAGTATAAAGTTTAAATATCTTCCAGGTCTTCACACCATCCTGTTTAGGGAAGTAAGTTTGGCTGTGGGCTTAAAAATGGACTTGAGGCAGACAGCCCAGGTGAGTCTGTAGTAATACAGCTTGATTAACGGCAGTCTGAGCTCGTGGTGGCAGAACTAGAGAGAGCTGGATTTAACTGGAGGTGGGAGTGATTGGGAAAGAAGACAACATTCATTGCCCAACTAGGATGCCAGGCACCCCACTGACACCCCCATAGCCTTAGTTCACTCAGGCTTCATGATCAATCTGTGAGAGTCCACATTACAGATAAGGGCAGCAAGGCTCAGAAGGTTTGGCAATGCAGATCACACAGCTGATAAGAGGGGCATTTGATTCACCCCAAGACTTTTGACTTCAGATTCAATGTGTTTTCCGCAGGATGACTTTAAAGGCCTCTGAGGTCTAACTCCTGCCAACTAAGTCACTCCAGGTCCACCAGAATCACACCTTCCAGTACAGTCCGACAAGGTAAATGAGGGGCACGATGTCTTTCATACTTCCCTGCCTTTCCACTGGCTGCCTCCTGTTCCTATTAGATTACCTCCTGCTTATCAACATGGTAAGCCTCTAAAACAAGTAGTTCCTGACTGGGGGTGATTTTGGTCTATACATAGGGACATTTAGCAATGAGAAATGCTGGACTGGAAGAAACACAAGCTGGAATCAAGATTGCCGGGAGAAGTATCAATAACCTCAGATATGCAGATGACACTACCCTCATGGCAGAAAGAGAAGAGGAACTAAAAAGCCTCTTGATGAAAGCGAAAGTGGAGAGTGAAAAGGTGAGGTGAAGTCACTCAGTCGTGTCTGACTCTTGGCGACCCCGTGAACTGTAACCTACTAGGCTTCTCCGTCCATGGGATTCTCGAGGCAAGAATAGTGGAGTGGATTGGCTCAACATTCAGAAAACAAAGACCATGGCATCCAGTCCCATCACTTCATGGGAAATAGATGGGAAAACAGTGGAAACAGTGTCACACTTTATTTCTGGGGGCTCCAAAATCACTGCAGATGGTGACTGAAGCCATGAAATTAAAAGATGCTTACTCCTTGGAAGAAAAGTTATGACCAACCTAGATAGCACATTCAAAAGCAGAGACATTACTTTGCCGACTAAGGTCCGTCTAGTCAAGGCTATGGTTTTTCCTGTGGTCATGTATGGATGTGAGAGTTGGACTGTGAAGAAGGCTGAGTGCCGAAGAATTGGTGCTTTTGAACTGTGGTGTTGGAGAAGACTCTTGAGAGTCCCTTGGACTACAAGGAGATCCAACCAGTCCATTCTGAAGGAGATCAGCCCTGGGATTTCTTTGGAAGGACTGATGCTAAAGCAGAAACTCCAGTACTTT